>CM023454.1:108715936-108815936 GCA_013339765.2 Haemaphysalis longicornis
GGTGCACATGGAGGTGGTGGAGTAAGCTCGGTGGTAGAGTTGGCAGGGTGCGGCTGTGTTGTGGCAAGTGCTGCCGAAGACCTAGGCGTTGCAGGATGTGGCGTACCATGCGGGTTTGTGAGAGCCGTGCAAGTTGGGCTGTGCGTTGAGCTTCGGCGATCTTGTCTACGGTGCTGTGTATACATAGCTCGAGAAGCTTTGCGGTGCTGGTGTGGAGATAGAGGCCGAGCGCGGCCTTGTAGGCTTTGCGGATTATGGTGTCGATCTTGTTGCGTTCGGAGACATGCCAGTTGTGGAAGGTGGCTACGTAGGCGATATGGCTGAGGACGAATGATTGCACGAGCCGGGGAAGGCTGGATTCCTTCATGCCCGCGTAGCGTGTGGAGATTTTCCGTAAGAGTCGCACGGCTGCCGTGGCTTTGGTCTCGAGCTTGTTGATGGTGAGACTATTGCGACGATGTGTGTCGAGGTGAAGGCCCAAGACGCGCCGGCTCTGCGCGTGAGGATTCGCAGTTCCATCTCGTGTTTGGAGGGTGATGCTGTCAGCCGTAGAGGCGTAGGTGCGGCGCCCATGGGAAGGCAGGATCAAAAGCTCGGACTTGGTCAGGGAACAGTCAGACCCATGTCTTGGAGTCGATCCTCGATAACGTCTATCGCTCGTTGCAGTGTAGCTTCGATGTGACCATCACTGCCGCCCGCTACCAATAGGGTGATATCATCGGCATAATGGTATGTTCCACATCGAGGAGGCGAGCGAGGTGGTTGGCCACGTCAATGATGACTAGGTTGAAGAGCATGGGGGATAATACAGAACCTTCTGGGTCCCAATGCTACCCAAAGACTCGGGAGGGAGTTGAAGATCGCCAGCGTGGATGGTAGTAATTCGGTCTGAGAGGAAGTCCTTAATGTAGGAGAAGATACGTCGCCCCATGTTTAGGCGCGACACCTGAGCGAGGATGGCAGAGTGACAGATCTTGTCGAAAGCACTTTGGAGGTCAAGACCGAGCACCGCTCTGTTGTCAAGGGTGCGGGACAAATCGTCAATGATTTCGTGCTTGAGCGGAAGCATGGCGTCCTGAGTTCCAAGTTCGCTCGAAAGCCGAGAATAGTGTTTGGATATAGTTCTGCCGTCTAGCGTATCCGCTCATACGGCAACGCAGGCAGAAGAGGCGGCTATCGTGTTGGCGCTAACTTGTGAGTTGAACAAGGCCATCACAGTATTGAGTGACTCACGCTCCGCCATTGTCGGCTACAGCAGAGGGGGATCATTGGGCGACCCGCCCATGGACTACTGCCCACAAATAGAATGGCGGGGGCCCACATAAGGTGGTTCCGGCGCACATGGAAACCACTCTGGGAAGGACGCCAAACCGCAACGAGGAAGCGGACAGAACTGCGCGCGAGCTCGCACACCGCGCAGTCACCTCGTCCCCTCTCTTGCGATCGGAAGGCAACGACGAGGAAAACGAACCGCACCCGGAATTGAGCTTCGGTGAAGTCCTTGCCTGGTATCGCGAACAACGCCGACAAACACCGCAGCCTCATTCGCTTCTGGGTAGAAGTGAGGGAGTGTTTCTTCGGCAGCTGCAGACTGGTACAGCGCTCACGCCAGCTCTGGCGCGACACATCTGTCAGGACCTCTACAGAGTGACGTGTTGCTGGTGTGTAGTGTGGTGCGCGCGGACCTGCCTCACATAATGTGGGGGTGTGACGAACACAGAGTGAGGGGTTACCCACCGGAACTACCACAACATGTCGTGCAAAATATGAACCCCCCGACTAGGGAGCTCCAACTCATGGTGATCCAGCAGCTGGAGACAGCTCTGGCCAGGGGAATCGCGGGCGGCTTCCCGATCACGTCAATGGTCGGACCCCCAGCGCCGACGCCTCCGGCCGGACGCGGCCCCGTCTCCGGATCGGCTTTAACACCTACAGCCGACGGTGAGGGCGGAACCCTGTGTGGTGATCCCCCCACCGATGCGGATAACCAAAAAAAAGTTCCTTTCTCTCTCTCTCTCAAAGTAAAGCGAAACGGTTGAGTAGTTCATGTTCAGGACCCTGAAAACACAGGACGCGACAGAGATGGGGCGTAAGTTATCGTTGAGGGTGCTTTCCGGGTTTGGGTATAAAGACTCTCTGCTTCTTTCCGCTTGGGGAGTCGGCCGGTGAGCCAACTCATTATAGTGTTTGTGAGGGCAGTGATGGCCGGTCACTTAGGTTGGGAAGGCTGTTGGATATCTTGTCGGTGTGCCGACTGTAGTTGATGGTCGAGCCGCTCTAACCTCCCACTCCTCTATGTCTCGATGGAGGAGAACATTGTCTTTTCCTGTATAGTCTGGAGGTTTGTGGTGGGGTGGAGGGCGGTAGCGGGCGTGAGGCGCCGGAAAACTTCAGATTCACCGATTCCTGTGAGCCCGGAGGATGGTTCGGGCAGACCATAGGCGTTTCTTTAGACCTGGTAGCCAGCAGGTGTGCAGGAGGTGCCAGTCGGCTCTTGTGCATCTGCGTCGGCCTCCTGGCATCGCATGCCATTGTGGCGGCAGAGGACACAGGGCTTCTCGATATCGTTTAGGATCGTGATTTTTTGCGGAGCTTGCGGTTGTGATGTTGCCATCGGCGTTGTAGAGATCGTGGTGTAGGTGCCGAGTCCTGTCGATCTGTGGAATGGAGTTATCACTTCTACGGGCGGTGGCCGTGTGGGCTGCCTCGCTCAGTGCCTGCGGCCATGCTCAATATCTTCTATGTGCGATGATGCTCTCTAGGGCCCCGCGATATGAATTCCAGTCGGTTATGCGTTGCACTGGAGGTGGACGTAGTGGTGGAGTGGCATTGTCTCTATGACGCGGTGCCCCGTGTTTGCCCCGTGTTAGCCAGCGAGCCACAATGGTTGCGGGCTGGCTTGTTGAAAGTGAGGTCGGGGTTGGTGTCTCGGTGTACAGAAGCCGAGGCGGGTGGCGCTGCAGTGTTGAGTAGGCGGAACTGACGTCTGTGGCGTCATCGGGTACACAACGTCCCTTGGTGTTTGGCCCCAGTCACGTGGAATGCGTTGAAGTCTCCACAAAGTATGTTGTATTGCCCCGAGCCAGCTGGCACGTCTTGAATGAGTGTTCGAACTTCTGGATGGTGTTTGGGGTTACGTATACATTGCGAGGAACGTTTCCTTGTGCTTCTTGCGGCCCGTAATAAGCTCCATGGCGCATTACCTCGATGGCGCTGTTATGTAGGAGCGTGTGTTATACATCGACGAGGAACGTGCTTTTCTTGTGCTTCTTACGGGCCGGAATAAGGTTGAAGCGTTCTTCGAGGCGGGTGACGACCGCTTCCAGCTTGCGGTCTTTGGACGCGTCGACTGGTCGTCGCTTAGTGTGAGGTTCAGAGCCGGATTGAGACGGTTCGGTGGTCGTTGGCCCCTCATCGGCGATGTCGGCTATGGATGTGCGGCGGGAAGATGGTGGATGTTGCAGTAGAGTAAGTAGGCGCGTCAACTTCTCGTTGATATCGGCAATGGTAGCGGCTCGCTCGGCGATGCGAGCGTCCAGACAGGCGATTCGGAGCTTTAGTTGATCGTTCACGGTTGGAAGGGCAAGCATCTCGGGATTTTTTGGAAGCCACGCCGGTGCAGGCGTAGGCTTGGAAGCAGAAGGTTTGACGACGTCAGCCCACGCTACTCATTCTTTTGAGCACACCGCGTGACCTTTACGGCTGGTACTGCGGCTAGCGATACGGCGGCGGCTGGCGGAGCGGCGGCGACTGCCACTGCGATGACGCGAGCGGGTACGCTTGCCCGCAGCTGTGGAAAGTCTGCTAGGCCTAATGGCGGCTGCTGCGGCGCCTCGTATTGGCGTTCCCAGCGGCGGCGTGTGACAACGTACGGCAGTTTGTATCGATCCGTGCAACTCGCTGCCCTGATGGGATTGGGACTGTTGCATAGCTTGCAGCGAGGAGTGCATTCTGCTTCGTGGTTAGGGCCTGGGTTAAGGGTGCCACATTGGTAGCATACCCTATTATTCGGGAAGGGGCATACTTCGGTGCGATGTCCTACTTTTCCACATTGCCTACATACTTGATAGTGCAGGCGGTATAAGCTGCATTCCACGAGGATGGAGCCGTACTTTGCATAGTTGGGTACTTTCTGTCCCGCAAACAATACGATGACGGTAGTAGAGTTACCAATGACGATGAGCTTCCAGTGCCAGCGGGTTGGCCGGTTGACGATGTTGGCGTGCAAGTCCTCGAACGTGTCTGCCACTGCGATGCCTCTATAATGCCTTTCGGCGTCCCGTTAGGGGAGGTGCGGTAGGCGTGCATATCATAATCCTGGCACCCGATATGAAGGCAACGGGCGTCAACGTACCGCTTGGCCCTGTCTTCATCGGGAGTGCTTACTAATATGATGTTCTGAGCTGAATTCGTACATATCCTATCTTTTTTCGTCTTAAGTGTAGACATCCGGCTGCTGTGAAGACAGCCGACCTAATCATCGAGGCTTCTGTACGGGCAATGTTGAGACCGCCGTGCAGGCGCATTACAATCTTGATGTCCTCACGTGGTAACGTTGGGGGCATGCGTTCCGCTTTGGTGATACGAGTCGCTATCCTCTTCGCATACGCCGCGCGGTTCGGGACGGTCGTTTTGAGGGTAGGTGAGGGCTCACGTTAGTAGTAGGGGTAACACGTTGGCGTACTTGCTTGCCGGAGACCTTCAGCACTCCGTGTCCGACGGCGAGAGCTCGGCTCCATGGACGGCGATGGTCGTGCGGCCGGAGCTGCGGTCGACTTGAATATTCGGGTCCTGGGCCATGTCAGGTTTCGGTAGTTGTAGCACTGGTGTCCATGGCAGTCGGTACTGTCGTAGTGGTCATCCCGAAGACGAGCGGGGGCGAGGCCAGGCGGCCGTCGCCGGCGCACCGGTAAGCCATACTCGAGTAGGCGTAGGCGTGGCCTAACCCGGGTGGCCGGGCGTCGCACAACATCGTCGATACATTGACGATATTGTGCACCACTAGGTCGAGTCTGGTGTCGTTCCACTCCTTACACCTTACTGCGCAAGGTAGCAGTAGTAAAACTGTTAACGCTGGCTTAATTAACGCTGCCTTAATGAACATAATAGCAGAAGCCGACGTGAAGTGCGTCCCGCACTCCCCGGAGACCACAGCGCCTCTGCCCCCCCAAAAGGGAGGCACTTTTTTTTAATACACGCTTGACAATCCACGTGGCAGGTGGTGAAGATGCCTGGCCAACCTGATTGTTCGAACAGCTTCAAAATTCTTGAGCACAATGTGATTTGGTAGAGGAGCCTCATATCGAGCTGAAAATGTTTAAGGTACACAACGGATAGAGTGAAAACTGTGAAATAATTCTTCAGGTATTTATTTTTTGATCCCAGGACATTTCAGATATTGAGCTAGTTTTTTGATATCGGTAAGTTTTGCCGTATGTAAACAGTGCTTGAAACCTTTTTCTATAACATCTATCCAGCAGGCAAAGTCATAATTTCTGGTGAAGTGCATGTTTTACACATTACCTAGAACTGTACAGCCCATTCATATTTCCAATTTGTTGTTGCTTCAAATAGTTGGCATTCATAGAGTTGTCAAAAAAAAACAATTATAGGATTTTTCCTAAAAGACGTATAAAGATGCAAGCGGGAGTTTGACTATACTCGTTTGAACGTGGAATTCAGTTTAATTTCCTGTGTTCGCATAACGCGCGCCATCTGTTCGGGACTTACAGCAAACACGGTCACCTTTAGGATTCCCTGTTATTTATCATAAACCTATTGCTTATCGGAATCGTTAGTAGTCGTTCGCCCGCACGTTCTTGGGACATTTTTTTCGTAAGGATTACAATAGGACACTGGTTCCATGCGCTGCCCATTGACACACACCTCCTGGAGGAACGCATCAATTGACAGCAGGGCGGGACTTTAAAATTGTGCACGACTTTAATGCGAACTACGTTATTATAAAACTTAAGAAGTAACTGAAGAATAGTTATTCCACTTATGTGATTAGTATAGTGGCCGAACCGGGCATCAGCGCGTATTACCTCTAGTTCCACTATAAAACACCGCCGCAAGCACGAACTTTCTAGAGCTCTGTATTGTTGAAGTACCCAACATTTTCTGAGGTATTTATGGATCTCCTATTGAACATATTGTCGCAACCGCGCGTTTATTATTTTTGTCGTTTTCAAAGTCGTTTCTTCGGTGTTATCGCACCCTTCTAGGCAGAACAGGTTCACCATATTGATGGAGGTGATGCAGAACGGCTTGCGATTAAGACGGATGATATATAAATGCAAAAGGGACCATAAAGCGGTCATTTTTCGCACACTATATTCGAGCGTTGCTTTTGCAGTTCCCGGCGATGCAGAACGGTGGGTATCTTTTTAACTTTTTTACAAATATCTTGCTCACTACGTCTTTGAAAATACCTTGTTCTAGAAGACAGCCGTATTCTTTGTGTATAGCGCTCGGGGTAGACATAAATCTGAAAAACATTCTCTCCTCAAAAAAGTGCGCACCAATGGTACATATTGTAATTGCCGATTACCTGTAAAAAATTTCCAGAACGACTGAACAAGGGTGCATTGGCACTAAACGTATTTAGGAAACAAATTACCAACGAGGATGTCGCCGTTATTCTAATATCGATAGGTCATTGACATAAATGAGCAGCATGACAAAGTACCCTATCGTTAATTCATCCTTTGCGGTAATGTAACGCAAAGCAAAACAGTAATCGGAATGTTTAAGGGTGTCATGGAAGTAGTTTTGACCGGCTGTATATACTAAAACATGGCTGTCGTGTACCGACGAACCCCCATTGCTCTTACGTGGAAAAACTGTTACGGCCGGGGCTGGGAATATCGCGGGTGTTTAGGGCGTCCGCCACCCGATTATGACCCCATGGCTTAACCACAGTAGTAACCACTTTTAATACCCATTTTTGTGAACACTTGTTTTGAATGTTACATAGCGCAAAAAACAAGATATTTGAATCGCAAATTTTGTATAGGAACGCATAATAATACTGCCATTGAGGATTTTTGTGTTAGCGGTTATATAATAAGTATTTTATTGTAATGATATAAAACATTTATATTTCTCCATATATTGGCCTCATTTAAGAAATAAATATTTTACAGAAGTGATAATTACATACGGTGATTTGTACAAAATTAATTAATATAGGTATTTTAACTTTAACGAATCCTATACTAGTACTGGTGCGGTTTTCTCAAGCATTTGCGACCATCCCCTCATTTAACTGTTTTAAAGCGCATCATACAATAAATCCCTGAATAGCAAATACTTACCAGACTAGGACTTGAATATCTTTTATTGCATCCCACTTTGTCTCCGCGTCGAGAGACTGAGAAGTGGATTTGTCTTTAGTGAGAAGTTACGGGCTCTCGATAGCCGTCCATGCCCGTCTCACCAGGCAAAGCAGAAGACGGGTAACGATGTGAACGGCATGTCCTCCATTAGGGAGAGGCTTGGATGGAAATTCGGAAGGACGTCCTGTGTGTGAGAGCATTCCTAAACGATGTAGCAAAGAGTTCGTCTTTGGCCAAAATCTTTCACTGTGCTAAGTGAGATGTGAAGATCATGTGCAAAATTGTATCGCACGGGAAGGTGCAGTTTCAAGTAGACGCAGGGTGACTTTCGTCAACCTTAGTTAGAAGGGTGTATAGTAGCGAGAACATGCCACGAGAGAGCTTGTGCATATAGTGCGAGGATGTCTTTGTGGGAGAGTAGGCCGTGGGCATCGAAGGCGAGAGAAGAGGAGCCAGAGAAATGCCCTGGTTTAAGTTTCTCTAACAGTTAGCCACAGGGGATTTAGGTTTATTGTTCGATTAGGTGCATGGCAGTATGAGAAAGCAGGCATAGTTGAAGATGTCGACAGGCTACTTAGGCACCCGTGTATGACGCCAGGCAGCCTCGACCACTGTAGGTAAAGGAGAGTAAAAGAAATAGCTTTTCAAGTTCAGTTTGTGTTCCCAACTTCTGTTGCCTTCAGTTCAAAGCGTGGAACCAGTATTCATGACACGGTTCTGGCGGTGTACACTGGTGGCGGCATAGGTCGGTTGTCTGGGATTTGGGAAGCATCTCCATAAACCGCGTACGCACGATTGTGGCAGTTGGTGCGGATATAGTTCGTGGGTGTGGTGCGACGACCGTCATTCATGCCTGAGTGCGTGTTTCGTCGGCGCGGATGGATGTTAACGCTAGTGCGCAGTAGGAGAAAGGCAGGACAGGCGGTATGTCTGAGTCAGAGTCAGAAACCGCGCGTGACTGGAGGTTTGCCGACACTAGCCGTAACCTTGACATGTTAAAATTAGTAAGTTTGTTGAGTTTACCACAACTCTGTCTAAGCGTTGTATACACCTAAGCGTATGAAAAAGTCATTAGAGGTGCTATTGAGAAGGCGGAATAGAGGTTTTCTACGCTTGGTTATTTTAAATGCCCAGTTTATTGGCTCTCGGGGTTTGAGGGGTAGGTAAGCAGCTACGTATGTGAGGCGCCTGATGATGAAGGGCAGAACCAGGACTGCAGTAGTGCGTTCTATGAAATGAATAGTTTGGTGGGTGATGCTCTCAACCAGCTGTGACAAATGGATAACTGTGCGTTGAAGCGGAAGATGGTGCGCCAGCCTGACCCTGTCTCGATATTGGCAGCTATAGGCCTCCTGCGCTGGAGTTTTGGCGACATGCAGCGCCCCTAGCGGCCGACGCCTCTGGGTAGTACAAAAGCAGACGACCCTCGCCGCCCTCCATGTGTTTTCAATTACAAGCCAGAGTGAAAGTTGGTTGTGGCGCTTTGTGGCGTGTTTAAATGACTGCATACTGTATGAAATAGCCCTTAAAGTAGTTGCAGAGGCCAAACAAAATAATATCCACTAAAAGAAGCCGATTTGTCAGCTTTCTTTTGAGCGAGCTGTCGCGGTGGTCGCGCCGTGGGACGGTATCGCTGCAGGTCGGGTGGTTTAACTGTTTGACGACAGTTACAGTTTTTCTTCTTGCGTGCGATCGACAAAGGAAAGTCACGAGTAGCATAAACAACGGAGCGCTGCTCATCCTATATCCTGAGGTAACTGCAAAAGGTTGCTTCAGCGGGAGCATGCAAGCGAACGCAATAATTTGCGCAGCCGACTCAGCTGACATTGCTGGCCTGGCACCGCCTTTGAAATGAGTGGAAATTTTGTTTTGTATTTCGCAAACTAAACGATTCTTGCGTAACGTTTTACGCCGCACGATTTACGAACGGCAGGGTACATGTATACTACCCAGTGAGTGGGGCAATAGCGCCAAATAAACAAATTAAGCGCTATAAAGGACGCAAAACATGCACCAAATCACACGCCCGCTGCCTGCATGATGTACTTCTATAACTTCACATAACACAGCCGCATACACGGCACGGGGCCCCCGAATATTTACATACGATCGTCACTGACTGTGTTGGTTTTCTAGTGCAGGGGTCGTCGAATCTGAACGCCGACACGCCAGTTTTGACTTCAAAGACAGCGAGACAAGAATAGAGAATTGGTGTCCTCCAGTTGAATTGCCTCCCTCCCCCCATCTTCACACTTCGCCAGATTATTGTCAAATGTTATTAGACATTCGCTAAATTTTTTTCTCTTTGCATTCAAAGCCCCCTCCTCTCCCCCCCCCCTCGATTTGCCGTCCAGCCCTCCGCTGTGTCGGATGCACTGGAACTCGGCCGTTGCTGACCCCCATTCTAGGCTATTTAGTGCGAACTGGGAATGTATGCTCAAGAGCGTAATTAAGTAAAGTGAGAGCAAACAAGGAAAGTGAGCGGCCTCTCAGTTCGCCCGACCACCTTGTTTTACCGTAATTTCGGAATCGCAAAACAGATTTCACGCTTACGGCTCGCAGCATTTTGTCACTGAGACACGCAACAAAACGGCAAGCTAACGCTGCACCATGTATTCGTAACGGCGACGCAAACGAGCACTGTTTAATGAAAGTGCACGCATAGTGTGCAGGTACGCAAAAGAGCAGCGCACCGCAGCAGGCGAGCCTGCGGTCAGCCGGACTCGCTGGCTTTTTAAAGCGCGATCATCGCCGATTGCGTCACTCTTCTTTTTTGATCGGCTGTTTTGAGAAGTCTTTGTCACCTAGAGTATTAGTTTAAACTACGACCATCTTCGTACGACCATCGATCGGTGAACCTGCGAGTAGCAGACGCCGTCACGGTCCCGGCACTTTCGTCGGCGCTGTAAACGTGTTTAGCGCTGCAAAGCTTTTCCCCTAATGCCAAGTTGATCGCTGAAATAGATCGGACGCGTCGGGGATGAGCTGGTGACCACGTCGCAAAATAATCGGGAGCGTCGAGCTCATTTTGCTTCTGTCAACACGGGATCCTATGGGACCCGCGCAGCTTTGTACTACCCAGAAGTACTGCCCGGAAGCCGCTTGCGCAGCGCCCCCTGGGCAGCGCAGGAGGCCTATAGTAATCTGGGTTTGGCTGGAACAGGAACAGCGCGAGTATGCATAGTAAAATTCCTTTTTAGCGCCGTTGCCACGTGGTAACCGCAAGTTCTCCAGTGAAAATTAGGCATGCCCAATTTTTAGTGAGTCTGTATATAGCTAACTCCCGGTTTTCATTACCGTTAAACCAATCAACTGGTCCCGGCTCTCTACTCGCCTAACTACACCCATTTTCACACAAGTTTTCTGCGCTAGCGCTGTCCGCTGTCTATAACTAGGGTCGGGCGCTGCGGTCGCCGAGGTGAGCGAACGCACCTCTAATCGGCTCCGACGATTATACTAGTTTTAGGAGGACCATCCCGCCTCAGCTGTCCCAAACCTGTACGTACGCGTTCCCTTTTAACGTCCGGAGCACGTCGATACCAGATTTGGGCATTTTCGCCATCTCTGGCCGATTTACGAGTGTTTTTCTCGAGTGAGGCGAGGCCGCCGGGCTAAGCCTAACGAGGGATACGACGACTCCGAGCATGGCGCCGGCCACGTCGACGGCCGCCGCCACGAGCGACGCCTCGGGCCCCGCCCCGACAGGGGCCGCGGGCCACCACGTCGCAGAAGACGCCTACGAAGATTCCACGGAAATGGATACGACACCTGCCGACTCTCCTCGCCGACGACGGCCCAGCCTGGATCGCAGCTCGGGAGGACGGCCATTATGGTTCCCGGCACCGACGACGACGCCGACGCGGGTCCGCGCGCCGACGAAGACGCCGCCCCGGGCAACAGGGACCGCGCCGGGTGGATTCAAGTTGTCCCCCTTCGCCGCCGGAAGAACCAAGCGGGCAAGCAAGGGACCCATCCGCAGCAGGCCCCTTCGCCCACCGGTAAGCCGAGCCCCGACTCCGCTCCACAACCCCGCACGCCCTGGCAGCCCACGCGGGCGCAGTTCGCTAACAAAGTCAACGCGGTCATGACGAAGATGGCCAGGATGCCCAATTTCGCTTCCCGTGACGAGAACAGGGTGGTCGTTCGACCACGTGGCGGCCTCGTGGTAGGCAAGGTGCTACTGACCGACCTGCGGAGAGCCGTTTTCGCGGCGGCAGGCGTGGACGCGGCGGCCATGGAGGAGGACTCCGTGTCGCCCAACGCGGCCCAGAACATTTTGGTGATTAGCACGCCCAGCGAGGAGCGCACCTTGCAGTACGAGCTGATCCAGGAAATCGCGATCGGAGGCGCGACATACGAGGCCTACGCGTACCGGGCGGCGCCGGAGGACTCGTCCCGGGGCGTCATCCGCGGCGTCGGGCTCGAAGACACGGCGGAAGACATCCTCCACTTCGTGGTCAACAGACACAACCCACGGCGATGGACGTCCACCGCCTCAGCAAGTCCACGGCCGTCGTCATTCTCTTCGACGGCGGGAAGGTACCGTCCTACGTCAGGTACGGCGGAATGATTACGAGGTGCTACCTCTACCGGCAACACAGAGAGGTGTGCAAGACGTGCGGCCAAGTCGGCCACCGAAAGAACGTGTGTCCCACCCCCACCGCCCGGGTCTGTTTCGCCTGCGGGCAGCGGAACCCGGGGCCAGACCACGAGCAAACGCTGCAAGCCCAACTGCAAGCTCTGCGGTGGCCCGCACGCCACGGGCACCAAGAGCTGCAAGAATAAGTTCCAGACCCCGTTTCAAGTCAAGAAGCGACAGGGGCAACGCAAGCTCGACGAGGAGCAAGCGAAGTCGGCACCGCCGCCGCCGCCGCTGAAGGTCAGCATCTCTAGAAGAGACGATTTCCCGGAGCTCGACCAGCGCGCGGAGCGCGGCGGCAGCCGGGAGAAGAGCCGCGACAGGAGCGCGTCCGGCGTGGCGCGCGGAGAAAGGCGCAGAGACCTGTCACGTGGCCCCACATGGGCGACGGTAGCCGTCGGCGGCGCAACTGCGTCGTCGCGGCGGCGGTCCAAATCGGCGCGGCGCGAGAGATCGGCGTCCAGGGGAAGGCGAGCGAGCCGCTCCGGTTCGCGCCACAACAGCACGAGGTGGCCGGCCGCGAAGCCTAACGGATCGGAGAACGCGGAGCTACGCGAGATGGTGAAAAAAATGCGTGCGACGATCCACGAACAGCGCATCACGATCGAGGGGCTCTCCAAGCAGCTAGAAGAGCTACGGGGACTGCCGAAGAAGGGGTGGGAGAAGGCGAAGGGTGCTCCCGCCTCCGAGGCCCCGAAGCCTACTTCGACCACGGCGGCGCGCCCCGCGCAGGGGCAGGCTCCGCGGCCGCAACCCCAGCGACAACAGGCGGCACGGGAACCCACCCCCGGGCAGCGACAGGAACCGCAGCAGCCGTCTCCGGCGGCAAGCCAGACCTCCCCGACCCCTCCCAAGAGATGGGTGCAGGAGTGCGAAGAGCGCGAAGAATCAGAAGAAGAGATCGATGCGGACGAGGACGACGCGGAGTCAGTCGTCTCGTCGGCGTCGGCGAAGGCGACCGGCGCCGCGAAGACACCGGGCTACGCGGGTCTGAGTAACCGCTGCCGTCGGCTGGAGAACCAGATGAACCGCTGGGCAAGGATCTGGAGAACATGGAGAAGCGGCTCACCAACAGGATCGACCGAGCCCTCAACCAAATGATGCAGCAAGTCAACCAGGCCGTCGGCCAGATGAACCAGCTACAGCAGCAGCTGCAGCAACAATTCAGTCCCGAAAACATGAAGACGCTCGAGATGAACGCCATACAAGAACACTTCGACAACGGAGCCTCTCAGACATTCGCCATGACGAGCCGCGACCGCACGACCCTGAAGATCTGGCACTGGAACGCCAACGGCTTCCGGTACCGGAAGGCAGTCCTGCAACAGCACCTGCGCTCCCTGACCGCGCCGGACCTCCCCGACGTGATCATGGTGCAAGAAACGCACGCCGAAGACGCGAACGCGACGTCCCTGCCGGGTTACAGAGCGCACGCCAGCCCGCCGAGCGCCCGCGCCTGCGGGAAGGGCGCGGCGCAAGGAGTGTGCACGTTCGTCCGCAAGGGCATCGCCTTCGTCAAACACGAGATTTTCCTTGGTGGCCGCGGCAGTTCCATCGAGCACTGTGCGACCGAACTGGCAATAGTCACGGGCAGACGGAAGAAGCGGGCGACGGGCACCGCCGTCCTCGTCGTGAACGTATACAGCAACCCGCAGCAACCGCCAGCAAAAGTTCCGGGCGCTGCTGCACAAGGCTCGCAACGCGGTCTCCGGGCAGAGGGAAGCGGCGGTCGCCGTGTGCGGCGACTTCTACGCCCAGCACAGGGAGCGCGGGTACACGGCGACGTCGGCCAAGGGCAGAAGCCTGCTGGAAGACGCCGCCGAGGCCGGTTACGTGCTGCTCACGGACCCGTCGCACCCGACGCGCATCGGCACGTCGACGGCCCGGGACACCAACCCGGACCTTTCCTTCGCGCTCCTGCCGGGCGGCAGGACAGCGCGGTGGAGGAACACGGGCCACAACCTGGGAAGCGACCACTACATCGTCGAGGTGACGGTGCCGCTCCGCTCCGGCGACGACGGGGACGGCGGCGGCGCCGGCCGTGTCCAGCACCGCCTCACCGACTGGCACCGGTTCCGGGAAGCGGAGCTGGGCGAGATCGAGAACATCGAGGAGTGGACGGAGGGTCTCGTGGCCGCAGCCGAGGGGGTGACGGCGACGATTGATACGACGGAGGACACACCGCGCATCGATCCCTGCCTCGCGCACCTGCTCGAGGCGCGGCGGTCGCTGCAGCTGCGCTGGAAGCGCCAACGTCACAACCGCGCGCTGCGCAAGCGCGTGGCGGTGCTCCGCCGGGAGATCGAGAAATACAGCCGCCAGCTGTGCGCGCAGCAGTGGTACGAGCTTTGCGGCGAGGCAGACGGGCAGCTCCACCGGGGCGGCACCTGGAAGCTGCTGCGGCACCTGATGGACGAGAGCAAGAGCAAGGACTATCACCGTCACCGCATGGCGCAGATCCCGTACACCGTGACAAAGAAGCTGGGGGAAGAGGAGGTGCACAAGCGTCTGAACGAGCAGTACCTCCCGGCCACCCCTCACGAAACGCATGCCGACTACGCCTGGGCCGCCGAACGCCGCCCTCGACCGGGACATCGAGGAGTGGGAGGTCCGCCAGGAGACCCGCTCCCTGAACTGCCGCTCGGCCGCGGGCCCGGATCGCGCGACCAACAAGGCGCTGCGCAACCTGAACGACGCGGCGGTGGTGACGCTGACCAAGTACTTCAACGAGTGCTGGAGATCGGGCAGCCTTCCCAAGCAGTGGAAGAAGGCCAAGACCATCCTGCTTCCCAAACCGAACAAGCCGCCGGGCATCGAGAACCTGCGCCCCCTCTCGCTCACGTCGAGCGTGGGCAAGGTGCTGGAGCACGTCTTGAATGCCCGGGGGCAGCGGTTCCTGGAGGACAACCAGCTGTATCCCGAACGCGATGCTGGGCTTCCGCGCGAGGCTCGGCACGCAGGACGCCATGCTACTGCTGCAACACGAGGTGCTGGCGCTCCCGGAGGGGCCCACGGCGGACAACCGAGCGGTCTGAGCTTGGACTTGCACAGCGCCTTCGATAAGGTGCGGCACTCTGCGATCCTGGCCCAGGTGTCGCGCCTCGGGCTGGGGCGCAGGTCCTACGACTACATCCGAGCCTTCCTGTCCCGGCGCACGGCGCGGCTGGAGGGTCGGGGGCACGCAACTGGAGGAGCGCGAGCTCGGAAGCACCGGCACCCCGCAGGGCTCGGTCATCTCGCCGCTCCTGTTCAACCTCGTGACGATCGGCGTGGCCCGGCGCCTGAACGAGCTCCCGGACGTCCGGTACTCGATCTACGCCGACGACATCACCCTGTGGGTCACGGGCGCAGTGACGGCCACATCGAGTCGACGCTGCAGGAGGTGGTACGCACCATCGAGGCCGGCCTGGCGGGTACGGGTCCTGCGGTGCTCGCCGTAAAAATCGCAGGTATCGAAAGCGTGCCGGTATCGAAAGGGCCGGTATCGAAAGCGCGCCGCCGCGGAGGCGGAGCGCAACAGCGTCGTACGAGCGGCAGACGGCACGGCCATCCCGACGGTCCCCAGCGTTCGAGTCCTGGGCATGCACGTGGACGCGAACCGCGGCAACGGCACCACGATCGAGAAGATGATCACGAAGATGGGCATAGCCACGCGCCTCGTGAAGCGGAGCTCCACGCGTTCGAGGGGGATGCGTGAGGCCAGCCTCCTCCGACTGCTGCAGGCCTTCGTGGTGAGCCACGTGGCCTACGTGGGCGCCTTTCACCAGTGGAAGGCGCAAGAACGGGAGCGCATCGACGCTGCCATCCGGAAGTCCTACCGGGCGGCCCTGGGCCTCCTGAACGGCACGAGCAACGCCGCCCTCCTGTCCCTGGGGGTCCACAACACCCTGGCGGAGATCAGCGAAGCGCTGCGCGTATCGCAACTGGAGGCGCCTGGGCAGCACCACGTCCGGGCGCAAAATCCTGCAACGGGTGGGCCTCCGCCCGCCCCTGGGTACCGCGGCGGAAGACGAGCTGGTCCGCTGCGAGACGACATAGCACGCCGTATCGTAGTGCCTCCGCTCCCGAGGAACGTGGACCCCGGAGCGAAACGTCGAACGCCGGTCGGCGCGGGCGCGCGCGCTCGCCAGAACGTACAACGACGACGAGGGAGCGGTGTTCGTGGACGCAGCCAAGCACCGCGAGCAAGCCGACACCTTCGTGGTGGTGGTCCTGAAGGCCACCTCGGGAGATCTGCTCAACGCCGGGAGCGTGCGGGCCGCGACCGCCCGGCAGGCCGAGGAGGCGGCGATCGCCTTAGTCCTGACCCTGCCCGGCACGCGGACCGTCCTCAGCGACTCCAAGTCGGCGATCTCCAACTTCGCGAGGGGCACGGTGTGCAGGAGCACCGCAGCGGCTCCTCTCTCGGATCCGCGAGGGGGCCGCCAACCGCACGAGCATCCGGCGGTTCCCGGCCCACGCGGGCCGGGAGCTGCCCAACGGCCACCACAACCGCAACGAAGAGGCGGACGCCGCGGCCCGAGTCCTCGCCATGTGCCGGACCGCGCCCCCCCCGCCTCGACCGAACCCCGGAAGTCTCCGGGGAGGAAGCAGACAACAACCACGACGAAGACGCAGGGGAGCCTCTCGTCGCCTACGGCGAAGTGCTCCGGTGGTACAGACGCGAAAGAGGGACTTTTCCGTTCCACACCCCGGCCTGCCCAGGGAGGAGGCGGTGCTCCTGCGGCAGTTACAGACCGAGACCGTGCTCACGCCGGCGCTGGCGCGCCACGTGAACCCGGAACTCTACGAGCGGACCGAGTGCTGTGTGTGTGCGCGAGTGCCCGCGGACCTGGCCGGACATTCGCGAGTTGATCGGCTCCCCGGAGCACGGCAACCAGCTCAGGGCCGTCCAGCGGCTCGAGGCAGCTCTGGCGTTGCAACGGCGAAAGGAAAGCCAGCGCCCCTCGCCTCCCGGACCCCCGCGGGGGTCGAGCGGACGGCGACGGCGCGGGCGATCCGAGTAACCCGCGCGGCCGGCCGGGCACGACGCCTCGGGCTCCGCCCGCTACCTAGCGCAGGTAGTTAGACGAGGTGCGGCAGAGCCCTGCGTGGCCTGACCCGCACCTTTCTCGCAGGACGAATCAATAAAGGTCATTTCTCCCTCTCTCTCTCTATAACTAGCGTTGTCTGGTTATAATGGTTCTAGCAACGCTATCAAAAGTTTTACATTTACTAGCTAGTGCACAAGCGCCAGTCGTTTTGGTAGGAGGAAAGGGGTGGTCAAGAAGAGCGAATTGAGCACCGGCCCCAGCAGGAGGGTACCGTAGTTTTCGTGGGACTTCAGCCCCTTCAACGGGCACTGGAACCGTTTCGGCCCGCATGGACAACGAACCAAGACTGCCGGTTTGTGAGAGGCCAGCGCCTAGGCTGATGTTTGCGCATGTCGATGAGGCATGTGGTTCGATTACTACAATTTAAAGAAGCATCTCCACGGACGCCAGTGCAAAGGCGTTCGTACATGTGCTGCGTGTCGGGAGCCAGAGCCACAAATGCATCTACTCTGCTTCTGCCCTCATCATGCGGAGCTGAGAGCAGAGCTCCACCGAGCCCTCCAGCGTCAAGGCCTTTCCTGCACCACCAGGGAGGACCACCTATTCCCGAAGGGGCCTCGGGCAACTGAAGTGGAAGTCTTCGCCAATCTGATACATTAAGTGGAGACTACCGGCATCGCAAAACGGCTGTAGCACGGAAATTCTTAATGACTGATGTGCTACGACTCAATTCACCTCATCTTTTATTCTGTCTTCTGGATTACTCTTTCTCTAACTCTGTGCTCAATTCTTTCCCTCCCCTCTACTTCCGTTTCCCTGCTGTTGGGTAGTATGGAGTTGAGCTTATTGTTGAGCTCGAAATATCCACAGTGCACGTATTTCCTTTTTCCCTCAAACCACACGCAAGAAAAGCATTGTATACCCGGTGGCGGGGAACATGCATCCGCTGCCGTTTAGTAAATAGACCAATTTCATTCATTACCTGTGAATCCCTTCCGAATGACGGCAACTTGCTGGCTTGGAATGTCACGTGAACCACTAATTCCTGTTCAGATTGATCGCCTTTTGACGCCACATTTCAGCCTGGTATCTTTGTCATGGGCAACCCCACAGAGGGGGTGTGGAGAAAGGGACGAGCCGCGGAGCCCCTCCCGATGATGCCTTTAATCGAACACACTTCTGATGATGATAGTAGGGCACGAGAGAAGTATACTCACTTATTTTACAACATCCTCCCCCGCGCGACAATATGGTTCGTGTCCAAGAAATTGTTCAGTCCATGGAGAGCTAATTTCATGTCCGAGTGCGCCAAAAAAGTTCAACACATGTCGGCTTCCACCTCCATCGATGGAAGCAATGCCTTGGCTTTCGTGGACCTGTGAACCAAGCTACTGCAGCCCCTTGATGCAGTCTTTAGCTTGTCCGGGTTTCAGGTATTTCTTTCTGTTTTCACAAGTTATTTTTCCTTGTAGCAGCCGGGTGCACGTGAGTCGTACTCTCGTTGCGGCTCTTTTCAGAGCGCACGGTTCGGTTTCTAGTGTTAGCTGCTGTTGCAGCTCTGCGCAAGAAGAAGATTCTTCCTTCGTACCTCAACATTAGCTGGCACTGGTGATTATTATCCAGCAGTGGCAAATTGAGAGCACCGCCGTTGAGGTCCTTTGTCCTGTAACGATTAATTCTAGCAGTGTCGCCTTTCTTCCTCACGTGCTGCTTTCTCGGTGCCTTACGTTTGAGCAATGGAGGACCAAGTACGCGAGGTTGTAACGAAGATATCCTTTTCTTTTAGCCAGGAAAATCACTGTCAAACATCGTGGGATTCATACTTTTGCACTCTGTATCATTGGTTTCTTGGAGCACTGTTTCTCCTTCACAAGACTTCTCCTGGGGCATCTTCGGTGTCCGGTAATCGATGTCAAAATCGCTGCTGGTTTCCATAGTATGCGCAAGTCCGGTCCTGGCAGAAATCATTGCCTTTCGCTTCATGAACGTAGTGGTGGTTCTCTCTCCCTCGCTTTCAGTTTCTTCGGGAGAATTCACAAGACCGTTGGCTTCCATTGGGGTAATATATTGGAAATTCCTGTTCAGTTCTTGTCGTCCGTCATCATTTTCCGCTCCATGAGTTTGATTTGCATATGAAGTTTTGCTACTTTCCAAATATCTGGTCTGATTATCCCGGCGTTCCCTGCGTTCGGTGCGAACTCGGTCTTTGATAGAAGCAATTAGGTTTTAACGAGCTTTCTTTGTTTCATCTATATTATGTTCAATCTTGGATTTTGCCACAAAAAACTAGGTAGTCAAAGTTGAATGCGTCTTCAACCTCGTCCTCCAGATTATCAATGTCTACACAATATTCCACTTCTCGGTTAATCTGGCGCAGTTCGTCGTGATGTACTGTTAACTTAGTAGCAAGCTCACTCAACTCACTAATTGATGGTCTTGTCACTGGGAGGAGGTCTTCAACTTGGCCGATGATTGTCGTGATTTCTAGTCGGACGATGCGCCGCCTTTCGAGATGGGCCTCCATGGTCCGGTCCAGCGTCGCGTCCATTGTAAGAGCTGGCGACCGGGCTCAGAAGGCAGAAGTCGGCGTCGTCTCCGCGTCGGTCTTGTCTCCTGTCACGGACATCTCGTGCTGTGTCGGGCAGATATCTCTTGTGGCTGGGTTCGATCAACATTCTTCTTCTTTTCTAACGCTGCTGCTGGTCTCCGAGTTGGAGGCTTCCTGTGCGGCTTCATTCCCAATCTCCAGAGGTAAGAAGGCGGTCGAACAGAAGCGAAATACGCTCGCTGTAGCTCACCTCTGGAGGTCCCTTTTCCCGGGTTTCACGGCACCAAAATATGTGGAGAAAGGGACGAGCCGCGGAGCCCCTCCCGATGATGCCTTTAATCGAACACACTTCTGATGATGATAGTGGGGCACGAGAGAAGGATACTCACTTATTTTACAACAAGGGGTACGGTCGAAAACCCCCCGAAGAGTATGTTCCAAACAACAACTACGAAGTGTGCAGACACTTAGAGAAAGTGGGAGACGAGAAAAAAAGAAAGAGACAAGCGTTTAGAAGAGGAGGAAGACGCGGGAGACCAGGCTACCCTCCTGGCGCATTTGTGTTGATTTTGAAGTTGGTGAGCTCTATCTGCTACCGCACCTCATTTTCTGGCAGTTTATGTATTATCTTTTTTCTCGTTTATACTCACCTTTTTCCTGTATTGATTCACTTTACTTCTTTTATTCAAAAATCCAGTTTTTCCACTTCTCTCAGGTAGCCCCCATTTCCTGGCCAATCCCCCTGAGTGGGTACGAGCCATTTTTGTGGTGCCAACCAACCAACGCTCCTGGGACTGACCCCAGCTTCATGAGGCCTGTCTACGCCTAAGGCCTACCAACACATGTTCCAGGCGGTGATCCTGGAAGGCGACCCCGTGACAATGCACCGTCGGCGACTACAGGCACGAGAACCAGATGTGGTACAGGCTGCGACGCTCGGGCTACGCTGCGACACATCACAACTAGGGATACGCTCCCTTGGCTGTTGGCGGCGTAGGCTGGGACCACTTCCAGCACGCCTCTACGAAACGCGATGGTCTCCTTGATTTCTACACCGAACAGGGAGACATCTGCTGCAACGTGAGGCGACGCCATCCTTCGCAACTTTTAGGCGAGATCGAACCGATAGAACACTTCTTTGACTGCTTATGTACTTTTCGTGTGCTCCAAAAGATAGTCCTCGTCAATTAAACGGTTTTTCTGTGCATCCTGTCCGCTTGGTGAATTGACGTCGTGACAATCTTTCATGAATAACCAAGCCCACACTACGTGTTGCTAGTTTATGCGTGTATAGAGTGGATTATGAGAGACGAGGCATGCACGACCAGTTAGGCAACATATTCTCATAAATGGCATGTTTTTCGCGCTGGAGGCAGACTGAAACGCGAACTTCTGATGGCGCACTGGGACCTATCTGCTATCCTTTGTGGTTTAGTTGTTTGATTTGGAATGTTATAAGAGGGCAAGGTGCCCTCAACTGGAAAGGAAACGGATGGTGCGTTGCTTGTCAACTAGATAAATGTCAATATTTCCAAAGTTTTTACTTCGCTATGGAACCGACGTTATCTTTCGTTCGGGGGCTAAAGAACACCGTGAAACAACGAATCTTCAGGAGGCTCACGACGTCGCATTGGGCCTTGGCGTCCGTCCCCACGTGGGAGCAGTATGGTTAGTGGTTACTATCACAACTTCCATGACCAAGCAAAGTTTCCCATACAACCATCTATCCAGCCGTTGTCGCGCGCAGAGTGCGAATGCGTGATAAAAGAACTAAACACCACTTTAAATAACCTCCAGCCGCACCCGTACCCGCCCCAAATTTCCACTCGTCGCGTACAATCAACTGCTCTGCCCGGATAAAGAGCAGCTATCACTTTTGGAACCGCAATGAAACCGTAAAATTCTTGCGTAGTTTCTAGGGTTCTTGAAGCGACATTCCAGCCCGTATCCTTCCGTCAAGGCACGCGCATAACACCGACGGCCTGGTTGTGCAAAAACGGGGTTGGCTGTAAGAAGGTGGAGTACGTTCACGTAGCTAGGCGTCTTTAAAGTGGATCTCTGGGCCTGTTGGTTCATCATGTTCAGGGCAGAGCTACTGAAGACTGGGGGCCGAGGGTTTTGTTGTCTTCAGGGCAGGTTGTGGCCATTACTACACCAGGGTGGCCAATCAATCCTGCTCTGGTGAGGAAGTTAGTTACCAGCAATGAACGCCGGGATCAGGCCGCACCCCGAGCGTCCTCCTGCGATTTCATCAACGCACGGTTTTTTTGATGAGGTAGTAATTGTGCGATACCGGAATTCAATCCGCGCTCTTAAAAAAGGCAATCGTATTACAGAGGATGAAACATTGACGTGCGTATTTTGCAAAAATCTTATGTGCAGTGATTGTGCTTGTCTTGCCTCTGCTCAGGTGTAGCGTGTTTTGTCACTGGTTTTTACCCCGAAGTAGGCTTCTTGCCCCCAATAACTATGTGCCCATTGTGCTGGTAGTAGAATTCGATGTGGACGTCGCACGGTGCGAAGCGAGCCAATAACTATGTGCCATGCTGGTAGTAGAATTCGATGTGGACCCACGGTCGAAGCGCCCGTGTCCCCTCCGGTGTCGAGCGGTTTGTTGTTTTACCCAGACAGTGAGGCTCCTACTTCGTGACAGTGAAACTAGTGAAGCCCCACTGCTTCTCCGTTTTGATTATGGTGATATACTAGGAATTACTGTGGCCTTTTCGTTTCGTGCACACAACTTACTGAGCACTCAGCTTTGCAGATTACCCTTTTTCATAGACTGGCTGGACACAGAATTTTTTTCTGGAGAGGACGTTAGAGCATATTTAGAGAGATATGTGCAAGTGGTTTCCTTGGCTCGTTAAAGTGATTGTGGTCGTTGTCCCATGGTCAGTATGGTTGTGATCGCTGGAATATAGAGCTTGATCGAGAGGCCCGAAGGTGTTCATTAGTGAAGCCAGATTTTTGAGAATTACGTTGAAAAGTTAAAAAAATAGATATCTGTGTGGTCAGCTGGGGAAGAACTGAGAACGCAGCAAGGCGAGCGATGACCAGCGTGACGCTGCGCTATGTAAGGAATGTTCTGTAATGATTGTGTGAGAATTTACGGCCCTGTAGAGTTGCCAGGTTGCTTAGTAAGGTATTGTGGGAAGCGTTATCATATCGCTCTTTATAGAGACGTGGAGGTGTAGGGTTTACAATGCTTGGGCGGGACAGGAACACTCCTCCTCTAGCTTCAGCCGGACGCACTATTTAAATACGTGAGGACGGAAGCTGTGCATTGTCGTTGGAAAGAGGTAGCTGTATTCCTTGTGCGCCGTAAGGAGACGGCGAACTATGTCCTCAATGAGGTTCCCGGTACGCGCCGTCCAGAAGATAGGATGTAGAGAGGGTATTTTTTTCTTGGGTATACCGGATTTGGCTTTAAGGGAGATTCCCGAGTACATCCACCGGAGGCACAGTTATTGTGTCCAATGATGACTGATCAGATTCAAGAATCATTGAGGCTGGAATGTGGAAGGTTGTGTATTAAACAATTTGTAATTTTGTCATGACGTGGAATTACGTTCCGTGTGAGGTTGAGGATTACTGCCTCAAAATCTTTCTACTGAAGAGGCCTGCTCTGTTGTACGATAACATCACACAGACACTTTGCATAGCAAGTCAGAGGAGCATAAAGAGCAAGCTTGCACCCGAGAAATAATAGATGCAAGGGAAATTGCACGAGCGGGTGACGAGTACATTAGCATTGCTTCCATATTTTATCTTCTAAAGAAATCGCATTTCTGGATGACAATTGACCGGTCTGTAGCTGCTTGCGTTTAAAGTGAATATGTGTTTTATCTCTTTTAGCTACTTTGTTGTCTGTTTTTCTTTTTCTGCTTGTTCTCACGTGCCGATGGATGGAGTATATATGCGCGCGGAAATAAACCCAGTTTGTTAGTATGCGCTGTGTGTTGTCTTCCTTCGCCTTCCTTGGGATATCTCAACCGAGTTTAAAAATAGGACGACGGCCTTGAACAAAACATTTTGGCAGAAAAACCATGACACCATGTTCTCAATTACGGCTGGACAAAATAACAAAAAGAAGAAATCCGATATGTCGGAAAAAAAAGATAATTTTAATTGAAGACAACGCTTAGAATTGTAGACCGGGAGGTTGCAATAAAACACTTTAAAACATGGCAAGGTACCCTCTGGATATTTTGAAACCCTGACTTGGAACACTCACAACAGTTAAACACTATACAGCTGCATAATTTGCATAATTTGATGAAATCACAAGCAGATAAAATCAGTTCTGTCGCCACGCTCATGAGTGATTTCTTCGAACACATGTAAAATAAACACAAGTCAACAATATTTTGAAGAAAGTCAAATCTCGCACTAGAAACGCTGGGGTATAACGGTTACGGAGAGGACAAGAAAAGAAGCTTACTAATG
Source organism: Haemaphysalis longicornis (assembly GCA_013339765.2). NCBI lineage: Eukaryota > Metazoa > Arthropoda > Arachnida > Ixodida > Ixodidae > Haemaphysalis > Haemaphysalis longicornis. The sequence goes on from CM023454.1 coordinate 108,739,943, forward strand.
GCAGGCCCTTAACGGCTCTCCCAGTACTCTCTGAAATCTCTCAGGATGTTTTCTTCCTGCGGCACCCTGCACTTGTCAACTACCAGAGAAGTACACCCAAAGATAAATTTGTACTTTTTGGGCCATGCGTGATTGCCTGTTGGTTCGACAGGGCATATGATTGAAGAAAACAGTTATTTCACCTTTCTACTTTCTCCTCAAGGCCAGAAGCCCCTTTTCTTTCTCTAAATGCTCGTCGTTTATTCTTACGTGTTCAGTGTTCCCAATTGCGATATGGTCACGGTATGGATGCCGTCTGTGCCATATATTTCCTACCCTCCAAGCCTGCGTTGTATCTTTTTATGGTAGATGCCAGGAAACTGACTTCACTCTATATAGAGAGATAAGATTTTTTTTCTAAATACACACATCAATGTTTCGTTCTGTGTCATACGATTGTCTTTTTAAAGGCGGTGGCTTGAATTCCGGTATCGCACAATTTATACCGGATTACAAAAACCGAGCGTTGATGAAATTGCAGGAAGGGGCTTGGAGTACGGCATGATCCCGGCGTCCATTGCTGGTAACTCACTTCCTCACCAGAGCAGGAGTGGCCACCCGGGTGTAGTAATGGCCACAACCTCCCGTGAAGACAACAAAACCCTCGGCCCTCGGTCTTCAGTGGCTGCGGAGCAACTAACCAGGGTAGCGGCAGGACCTGTGTGTCACAAACGGCTGATCATGCCATCAATTTTTCTCATTCGGGCGGCCAACATGACGGCTTCCTCACCAGGGGACGGACATTTTTTGTCGCGCTTCGGCACCTGAGTCACCCCGTCTGCTTTTCCCTGGTTGTTTTTTTTGCCTGCTTTCGTTGTCGCTGCTCTGAAGAGGGCACGTCGCGGGGCCACGGTAGTTCGACTTGCCCGCGGCTGTCCAGATTTCTCGGGAGGCGACGTCAGCACGACAGGGGTATCCTGTAATGTCCAGCTCGGGAGCCTCCACGATTTCGGGAAGACGAGGTCCCAATCGGGGAGCAGCCCAGCACTCGCGGTTGCGGCGAGGTGGCGGGGGCCCTGGGAAAGAAAGAACCAATGGGGACGGTGGAGGTGCAAGTCCGCGGGACAGTCGGGCGATCGGGTAAGTTTACTTAAGGGTGTGCGAGCGGGAGCTAGGCGCAGTCGGCTGAAGATTTATCAACGTCTAGGATGCTGGGGAGGGACAAGGGGCGACGCGGGTTTAGCGGACGTTCGTCTGGAGGCCCACGGCTGTACCACCAGCACGTCGTTTTCGGGATCGAGCTAGCCTCGTCGTTGCGGGTCAAAAGGAAGACCAGACACCACACCCCGGAGCCCTGAAAAACGTTAGCCGCTGCCCGGAGAAGCCGACTCGACTTCGCCGTGACTTTTCTTCAAAGAACATGTGGTCATCCATAGCCACGCTTAGGGTTAAGGTTCATGCCTCCTCCAAAAGTTTTTCATGTGTCACTAGCAGTCTGCGTACTTTAAGTGTTTTTTGCTGTTGTTCGTCTAGTTAACGCAGTGCGTTAGCCGCAAAGCGCGCACGTGCGCCACTTGTCCGGCTTTTTCCAGCTTATTGCCTGCAGGAACAAAGCCGATGCCTACGTAAAGGGTTTTTTTTTGCTTTTTTATCAAACGTTGCCGGTCCCCTTGTTATCTTCTTGTTCTTGCCATAAAAATTGTTAGTTTAGAACGTACTTGTCAACCCCAGTGAACTGTCAATAACTACAGCAACTTCGACACAACCGCAGTGGTCGGCTACCCTAAAGCTTTAAATAACTGTTGTCGCTCCTCTTTCTTTGCGCGAGTGGGCAAATGGGGTGCGTGACAATAAGTGCGTCCGCAAGAGGACTGGTCCGTCGCATCTCGATGTTGCTCTTGCCATAGAGGTGCATTCGTAGCTGAGGTAGCCGCGTACTCTATAGTTTGTTTAAGTCCACAAGACGTAGGCAAAGTTGGACAGGTTGGTCTCCTTGAGGACCGTTGTTGGACTTGAAGCAAGTGTACCTGCTGGCATGGTTGGATAAAGAAATAGCGCGGGTGGCTTGATGAGGATTACGAGGGACGGCAGTCTAGCATCAAATAGAAGTTATCCGAGAGGGAGCTAGATTTTTGGATGGAGCAGGAATCGAGGAAACAGCTCGGACTAGATATTAACGGTGACATGCACGTTCTCCAGCAGTAAGGGCAGAGAATCGTGGAAGAGTGCTATGAGGAGCAGAGAAAACATTCCCCAGAGATTGAGCAGAAAAAACTCAGCGAGGAGACAAACGCATATCTGGAGAGCCAAAGAAAGGCTGTCGTCGTGCCACAGGGAAGGTTAGACAGTTTGCTCTCCATGGGACATTTGTTTGATTTAAAGGAGGAGCTCTTAGCTAGCAAGGTTGGATACCGAAACATCACGTGAGCGCCAGTGGCGAGATGAGGATTACGAGTACCAGGAGTGACCGACCAGCGTAGAAGAGACATTCTTCGACGTGGAGCTAGATCAATGCATTGAATAGGAGTGGAGGAAGGCACTCGGCGTAGGCGCCAAGGCCTATATAGATGCGCCCGAACACCACAGGCAACTTGGCGGGGAGGAATTCGAAGAGGTGGACAGGAAACGTTCTGCAGATATCAAACTAACACGGCATAGGGAGAAGGAAGGGGAAGTACCAGCGAGTCGAAGGAATCAGGTAAGTTTGCAACAGCCGGAGTAGATATGCAAGCAAGAAAAGTTTGACTTGAGGCTCGAGAGGGAAGATTGTAAGGCGCCGTAAAGGAGCTAAGGATAGTTTGAGCCGTAAAAGTCTGGACCAGAGGGCAAACTAGAAGATCGTATGGGTCCGAAACATTGTGAAGGAGAGTGGGCTGAGGCCCCGAGCATTCGTAAAAGTGCCGACACGCTGATTATTTGTATCTGTATTCCGGAACCAATTGTTTTGACTACCAGTTGGCACATTCACTATTGCACGTGGCACTTGGAGGCCAGTGGTCACGGAGTTCAGTCTCCCACGGTAGAGGTAAGGATAAGGGCTTGTGGCTGTATGTCATGCTGGACACGCCGTTGCCCTTGATGTTCAGGAATCGTCTGAGCGATTGTCGTTTTCTACCCCCTCGTTGCAAGCGCATGCGAACCGTTTGCCATTAAGTGCAATCTGACTGAACATGTGAGACAGCTTGGTGTAGCGTGGGTTCTTCAGATCGTCGAACACATTTTCCTGTTTTGATTAGGCAGCAGTATTTTTGTGAACGTGATGCTGCGTATGCCCTTGAGGCACGCGAATAAAGTTTGGGTGTCGGGTGAATATTGTTTGGTGTGTACGGGAATGAATTTTCCTGTGTTGTATGAGTCCTTTGTTTTCTAGGACTAGTGTGGCGCACTTGTGTCTTGTAAGCACACAAAATGGGCTTTAGCAAAACATGCATGTGTTTTGATTTTCTCCAAAACGAAGTGCACCTGTTTCTAATTGGGCGTGTTTTAGCGTAAGTGGACTTTGGTGAGGTGGGTGTGAGAGGGAAAGAGGTTCGCAGCCTGCACCACATATGTATCGCAGGGAGAGGAAGGGAAAGGCAGGGGTAAAAATATGGGTTGAGGTAGTGGTAGAAAGGTGGTTGGGGCAGGAAAAGGAAGGGGTAACGGGGAAGAGAAGATAGATCAGCGACCACCACCCGGGAACGGGAAAACTTTCAGCGTGCTTTTTTTGTTGTTGTTGTTAAACATGAAAGAAAGGTTTCCTTGATTGAAACAAAAAATCAGAAAACTCTATAAGTATTAAACGAAAAATAACAAACACTAAACCTTAAGAACTGTTCGTTCTAAAAATTGATCTTCACTGTCGACTTGGATCTTTGGTAGCCGTCTTGTCTTGTTTCTTCTTGTTCTTCATCTTGAACTTTACTTGAGTCTTGATTCTTTGATCTTGGCTTGTTGATCTTGTTCTGCATGATTTGTTCGTCACCTGACTTGACCGGGTATATAGATCTGTTACGCCTGATGGTTTGTGATTATGTGTTGTTGGTGTTCTGCTTGGTTTCGTTGTGTTGTTATGGTTGAAGAAGGGAATGACTGGAGATGTGGGCGGAGGAAGCCTCACCAACATGGCGTTTCTGCTCCATCCCCGTATCATATTCCATCTTTTATATTGTCGTGATTGATCATGATGGTGTTCTGTTATGTTTAGTCTATTCTTATGCTTGTAGAATGAATTCGTTAATTTTAAAACCATCTCTTCTAAAAATTATACTTGTTTCCTCTTTCTTAATTATTTCCGGTTTTCTGTTCTTCTAAGTGCTCTCCTAGTTTTTAACGAGGCTTTTCCTTTCATTTATTAAAAGTGGGCATTCTGTTGGATAATGATCGAAGTTCTCTATATCCTTACTACACTTGCATGTAGATGAATTTGTTATCATGAATCTTGAAAAATAAAACGGTTATCTGCCATGCCGTGTTAGGGCTTGGGAAGAGTAAAAGTTTGTTGAAAAGTGTTCCGGAATAAGATTTACGTTCTTAATCCACCTACAAGTATAACTTGTTTTGCCATCTTTATTCCACACCTTATTCCACTCCTTGTTTAACTTTGCGTATAAATGTATCGAAATGAATGATTTTGTTATTGGAACAAAAGTTGGTTCTCCGTTTCTTGCGGCTTCTTTCGCCAATTCATCTGCAAAGTTATTGCCTATTGAGCAGCTGTGTGCTTTTACATAACTGAGTTTTATACTTACTGCAGCATTCTCTCTAAGGACTCGTTTTAATTCGTTAATTATTGGATTTGTGTTAAGTGGTTTTTAAGTGCTTGAAGTACCGACCAACTATCGGTAAATGGTTGATGGTTATTGTTTTCTTTGTTTGTTATTATAAATTCTATTGCCTTTTTAATGGCTATTAGTTCAGCTTCGTAGTTGGAACTGTATTCTGCAAGCCAAAATTTTTCCGTTCTTACTACTTGGTTGTTATTTTTAAATATTACAAACGCTGCTCCTACTTCTTTTTCCGTCTTCGTTGAACCATCCGTATATATACGGTAGTCTACTATTTCTTCTGTGGGAGTTATTGTAATACCGCTTATATTTGCTGGGTGATCTGTCCAGAGATCGTATTTTTTCATGATTTGATTACTTGTGAATAGCTTGTCGTCACATGCAAATGTTTTGCCCTCTTTTAGTACTCCATATTGTTCAATTTCTTTTTCAATTGTTAGATACACTGGTAAGATTTTTGCAATAATGTTTAAGGACAGGTTTGATGTTGTTTTAAAAAGCTTTCGTTATCATTATACCGGTGAGCTTTGGATCGCCTTTAGTTTCCTTAAAATAGTTACCTTCCGAGTGTACCACACCGGTGCTGCGTAGGTGAGGATACTTTCAATGCCTCTCTTATACATAATTCGCACAAATTCTCTTTTTGAACTCTTGTCGTCGTTTAGCGTCCGATTCAGGTTTTATGTTATCTTAGCTATTTTTTTTAGATTTTTTAGATGAGGAAAAAATGTTAAGTTATTATCTATTATTACACCGAGTAATTTCATTTCGTTGACTCTTCTTATTCTGCTTGAACCTGTTTGGAGTGTAGGTGGATTGGTTCCATACTCTTTTCCTATTATCATTGCTTGTTATTTGTCATTATTGATTGTCATTCCTTTGCTTACAGCCCAGTCATTCGTTTTTTTTAATACTCTGTTTTTTTTCTTCTGCATCTTTTCTTGAATTAAACTAAATGATGATTACTACATCATCTGCGAAAGCTTGGATGTGGGTTTCATATGGGAGTTCTTTACCTAGTAAGTCAGCTATGGTGATATTCCAGTAAAGTGGGCTAAGTGGTGCCTTGTGGTGAGCCCACGTATAATGAATTAATAACCTTAATATTGTCAGTTTCGTAGACAATCTTCCTCCTTGTAAGTAGACTATGTGTTAGTTTAATTATATTACTGTAATGTTTGTATTCTTCTAGTTTTGTTTGTTACTATAACTCGGTTATTAGAGTTGAATGCGTTCTTAATGTCCAAAGACACGATGAAGATGTTGGTTTTGTCTAGTTTCTCTCTTATAGCCCTCTTTTTTATTTCTTGTAAAGCCTCTATTGTTGATGTATTATGAGTAAAGCCATACTGATATTTATTAAAGAGGTTATTTTTATAGAGGTGGTGATATAGTCGCTCCCTAACTAACTTCTTCAGAACGTTACCCAGGATGGAATTGATAGCTATTGGGGGAAATTTACATTCCTCGCATGTCTCGTCTGCTCTTGTTTTGGGGATAAGAATCAACTTTGATTCCTTCCATCTTTCTGGAAAATAACCGTTCATAAAGCAGGCGTTAAATAAATTCAAAAAGAACTATTTGTGTTTCCTGAAGATTGCTTGGATAACAGTGGTTTTAAGCTTGTCCGGTCCTGGTGTTATATCTTTCGTAGGGTTATCCACACCTAATGTTACTTCTAATGCGGTAAATGGGTTGTCGCTACTCCCATGATGTTCTCCGTCCCCTGGACATTCCGTTTGACTACTACTAGTATTCTTATCCCCTGTTCGTTTCACCGTCTGGTGCTCCTCGATTTGTGGTCTTTGTTCTGGGTACAGTTTCTCTAGTAAGTATTTTAGGGTCTCTTGGAGAGTTTTTGTTATCTCTCCATCTTCTTTTACTAAGCTCTTAAAGGTTACTTTAGTCTTTAACTGATTTCGTGCAATCTTTGTACGCCAAGTTGAAAGGATTTTTTGTTAATTTTGACATTAGTGCTTTCCAACTATTCTTTTTTGCTAGCTCTATCATGTTTTTATAGCAGTCGTGGTCTTTGTAGTATTCCTTCTTATATTTCTCTCTCATGTCTCCTCTAGCTTTTTGGTATCTTCTCCTATATGCCCTTACTCTTTTTCGTTCAATCTTTAACTCCATGTTCCACCACAGGGTTGGCTTTTTGTTTGGGTGGTTTTTTCTTTTACTGTACTTCGCACTCAGTATCTCAAGCTTGTTATAAAATGTATTAATTACGTTTTCTATTTCATCTGCCGTTCCAATCCTATTTTGTACTTCTTCGAACCATACGTCATTTGCTATTTATCCATCATTCTAGCTTCTCCTTTTAACGTTAATGCATGCACGTCTTCTAATTTGACATTTTCGATTATAGTTCTTATATATCTGTGGTCACTATTGTAAAAAGTCTTTATATCTTCCACTCCCTAATACATCTCTCTAAAACTGCGTTTACTATTGATAGATCTATCCACCCCCTTGCCCTACTTGTCCTAAGTGTGGGGGGCGAATCTTTCTTCTTTAGTAATGTTAAAGCATTATTGACGATAAGCTCTAAAACCCTTTCCCCTCTTTCATCAGTTGTCTGGCTGCCCCAGATTTGATTTCGCGCGTTATTCTCCACCTATTAATACCTCTACCGACCTATATTTTTTAACTATTTCTTCGATTTTTGAAAGTTCTTTGTGGATGCCTTGATTTGGTGGACAGTAACAACTTATTATTAGTATTTCTCTGTTCCCCTTTGTTATTTTAGCTGCCACTAAGTTTTGAGCTATAAAAAGTGGGACCACTGAGAGGTTTTGTGGATTATAATGGCAGATTTTTGGGTCTTTGCTGGCTGCGATTATGATATGTTTAAGAAAATGGAAATCGTATGTTTATTTTTGAGGTTATAAGGTTCTTGTATTCAAGAAATATCTAATTGTTCATCTTGTTGGAAATTAATGAGGGATTGATTTGCTTTCTATGCTCTAGTTAGGTTAACCTGGAGTATGTTGAGTTGTATTTGTTTGTTTGGTACTACGGTTTCAGTTGTGCTGGTCTTTTCACTAAGGCGAGTGATGATCCTCTTACGTTCCTGTTCCATCTTGTCTGGGTAGACCGGACAGTCCCAGGACATCATTTTGTGGTCTCTGCTTTGCTGTCTGCTATCCAGGTCACAGGCGGGAGAGTGGGAGTCCTTCCTGCATTCGTCGCTCTTGTGGCCCCGTTGTCCACACTTTACGCAGCGGATAGGGGCTTCACAATCTATAGCGTTGTGTCCATGTTCTGCACACTTGGTACATCGCGGTAAGAAATGATCAAAAACTCGGCATTTGCTCCATCCGATGTACCGGTGTGACCTGTTGTTCAGCGCCTGGTGTCCCTCTTTGTTAAGTGGCAAAATTGCTGTTGTTGCTTGTCTTCCTTTCCAGGTTTTCTTGACATCTATATCTCTAGTAGTGCAAGGTAAGTTGGTTTGTTCAATAATCGTTTGCACGATCGTTCCTGGTTACTTTTCTTTGTCAATTCAATCACTTTTATTGGGCATCTCTTTTCCTTAGGTGTCTTGATTTGAAGGTCCTTTGTTTTTCCTTGAAGGTGCGTCTCAATCTTCGCTGAGCCTTCCTTCGATGTGGTAGCGATTATTACACCTTCCCTTCTAGGTTTGATTGTAGCGTCTCGGAGACCAAGGTCCGGTGGATCGATGCTCTTTTTGATTAACGATGCCACCTCTTGTTTGCCCATTGTCCCTGAGGATACAACCAGGGCGTAGGTTGGCTTCCTCTCTTCTGGATTACCTGGTTCGTTCTGGGAAGTGTCTTGCTCCCTTTTGCTTTTGTACTGTTTTTCTAGTTCGCTAATTCGTCCTCTTTGGTATGCCAGTTCCTCCCGTTGACTCATAATGATGCTGTTAAGTCTGACCTGCTCGGTGAGGATGACATCTACCGGTTCTTGCAGTTTCTCGTTGTCCCCTGACATACTTGCAATTTGAATGAGGGCCTTTGTGATTGCCTCGTCGGCACGTGAATGTTTCGTAAGGGACGACTGCCTGTCCAGTTTCTCTTCCTGAACTTCTTCGTTAGTCTTGGTACCTAGGCCTCTCTGGGTTGTCTTCTAAAAGTTTCCAGCGCTCCTTTGTCACCTAGTTCTTCTTGTTCCTCTTCTGTTGATTCGTCCCAAGAGTCCTTTGTAGCTACTTCCTTTGTCTTCTCTTACATCTTCCGTGTTCTTTATCCTCTTCGTTTGCAAACCAGGAAATGTCCTTTGTGGTTTTTGAAGTCTCGTCGTCTTCCTGTCCTGCGTGAGTGTGCTCTTTGGTGCCATCCTTCGTCTTCTGTTTCTTCTTCTTTTCCTTCCTCAGTTGTTCGAATTTTACTTGTTGGGACGTACTCTGCCCTGGTTTGGGCGGAGCTGTTGATCCCTTGGTCCCTGTTGTTCTTGACTGTACGCCCCTGGAGTCGTCCCTCGACGTGTGGGGTGTAGCCACTTTTCCTTTGGTGTGGTGCATACTTTTTCCTCCTAGTGTTCATCAGATTTCTCCAGCTTCATATGTTGTCCTTCCATTATGGTCGGATTTTTTCTCCTAACCAAGTGATTATCGCAGACTGGCAAAAACCAACTTTTCTGCCACATTTAGCACATTTTCTTTTTCTTACTTCTACGGTTTCTACCCTTTTTCCGAGCGCTATCTCCGTACTTTTGAGGTTCGTATGCTACAAATTGTACAGAAATAGAGCCAGCCGTTCAAAAGTTACGCCCAATTTGATCTGCTGGCAAACTGCTTTCGGAAGGGCGCAGCCGCGTTGGGCGGGAAACAGTATATGCTACCCTCGTAAGAATATTCCTTTTTCTTGATCTTGCTGCCTCACAGGACAAAACCGATTACATTTTCCTTTTCCCTTCAATTTGAGCCTTCTTTCAGTCCTTAGTCCTTATACATGCCTTGCACGTACGTCATAGGCTGACGTCACCCGCAGGTGGCGAGTATCTTGGTGGTTGAGTTGGCCGTGTAGACCGCGATTTGGCCATGGTAAACTGCGCCGCGTTTGGCTGCAACAACCAATCGCGCAACAAAAAGAACGACACCGGCAGCATCAAGGGCGGCTTTTACGGTATCCCGGTGATAGTGACGTCGGAGAGCCCCGAGGCAGAGCGTCTGTCGAGCGTCTGGCAGAGCAGGCTGAAGAGAGTCGACCTCGATGATGCGGCAACGCACTATCGAGTTTGCGGTATGCATTTCGCTAGCGGTGAGTGCTATGGCCCCTTTTATAACATGTTTATGGTCGTGCAAGTTTTGCGACGCGATACGGGTTAAAGATATTAGACTTCGTCAATCGCACGGAAGAGCCACGATGCGACGCGACAGAACCGGCTGTCGCTCGGACCGTGCAAACCAAGCGACGCACGTCGCGATGAGCAGCAATGACGGGCGGCGTGTTATGAAAATTTAGAAAGGAGCGACGAGACGCGTGACAGAGAGCGCGATGGCAAATCTCGCTGCTCGTCGCCGTCTTGTGCTGTCACATTGAGAACGCAACAGCAGGACCCGAAACCCAGTGGTGCAAAACCGCACGACGCATGATGCTCATCCAGACCGCACAGGCAGCAGTGAGTATCGCCCGAAAGCTGGAACGATACTAATCCAGGTCTCAACATTGAACCCTCCTCTACCTTTTGCGATGGAAACGAGCGTCGGGGCGGCGTGCGGTCCTGTATCACTACTGCGTGGTGCACGTTAAACAGCCCAGGCTAGCAGTCCTACGTGCTGGATAAATCGCTTATGTACTGCACGTGAGCCATATCACCAAAATATCTGGCAAGCTCCTCACGCTATCTAAAGATTGAATGACAAAGTTTACATTTTGGTTTCAACCGTCTAAAATGATTTGTTTGGAAATTTCAGGCAAACTATCAGCATTGTTTGACGTCGACCTTCCTCACTGGGCCCCCAGCCTGAATTTAGGGTACAGGGAAAAGGATCCTGACAAAAATGGCAGGTACATAAACGTGCTGCGAGTTAAAAGGATGGATCCCGGTTAAAAGAAGGTTAGCACGAAGTAAGATGTTTCTGTTTACTCCGCAAGCAGGTACAACCGTCACAAGGCGAGATGAGCTGCTGCAAGTCAGAGGACGCTGCAAGGTATGTTGCCACCTGACTTTCCTGAGAGAGTGTTCAAATTCACCCTCTTATAATTCCTGTTAATTGGTTCCGATTTTTCCTTTGATGACACGGCAGCTAGTGACTTGGAACGTCGGCTGCTCAAGACCATACTCCTGCTGAAGACGGCCCCCTTGTTTAGGGCAGCCTTTCTGCTGAAGATGGCCTCACTGCTGAGGACGTCGAAAGTCAACAGGGCGGTAACCCTGCTCCATCGGACGGCCAATTTGAGCAGCTTGTGATACCTAGAGGCATCTTTCCTGTTGGAAATCGAGATTGTGGGCTACTCTGGTTGTATGAAACGTCCTACCAGGCGGCCTGCACGTTAAGCATTTCTGACCATCACATTTGAAATTGGCCAATGGCACTCAGTCATGCAAGAGGCGCTCCGCCTTTTTCATGAAAGGCCAGTGCTAAGGTAAGTGTGTGTGTGTGTGTTTGGGGGGGGGGTGGCGGTAGAGGATTTTTGGGTCGTGGCAAACAGCCATGATCATCATGACCGGGTTGAACCAGTTCATTATGTTGTTCTAAGAGCCGGGTAGCTGAAAGGAAAAGCCAATAGCAGTGCCAAATGTAGAGTGGCGTGGGATTTCATTTATTGCAGCCTGCCTCGGAGAACGACGTTGCACATCAGTTCAGCACAGTCATTAAATGGCGTTATTGTCGCACGCCACCACACGAAAAATCATTCACATACCTTTTATGCTAGTTTTTAAAAACGATGGGGTGCCCCTCACACGGCTGAGTGCCCTTGGCCACCTGGTGGACGAGATGGGCATGGATGATAGCCTGTCTGTCAGCAACCTGTTAGGATGTTTCAAACCACCAGAGCATTCACTAACTTGTGCTACCCAAACCTTCCTCAACAGTCCAAGTAATAGACGATTATTCTCCAGGAATGCAGGCAGATGACGGCTCGCGGGAAATTGTTGACCGTCTAAAACAGGATGTCAACCGACTGCGGGTGGAACTCTATTCCCTGCGAGAAAGCCTGAACGCACGGTGCCTAACGTATGCTGCCTTCCAGAGGGACGACGAACTAACCAAGTTCTATACTGGGCTGCCAAACTTCCAATTCTTGGATGCCGTTTTTACGCTTGTGAAGGGACTGGTGAGGCACAGCTCCATTATTGCCTTGTCTCAGTTCCAGGAGTATGTGGTGACCCTGATCCGCCTCCGGCTGAATGTGCCTCTCCGGGACTTGGCATTCCGGTAACGTATTTTGGTTACTTGTCAGAAACCATGTTCACATTGTGTGTAACGTCTCCGAAGCGACTGTCTCAAGGATCGTGATGAAGTGGATTGACGGCCTCTACTTCGGCTTGTAGAGGCTGGTCAGCTGGCCGACAAGAGCAGCTGAAGCGCACCATGCCCATGTGCTTCCGCGTTGGCTTCGGAACAGATGTCGCAGTCATCCTCAACTGCTTCAAGATTTTCATCGAGCGTCCGACCTCACACCATGCCCGATGCCTCACATGGAGCCAGTACAAGCACCACAACACAGTGAAATACTTAATTGGGGTTGATCCTCAAGGAACAGTAAATTATATTTCAAGGGGGTGCTGTTGACGATCCAATGAAAGCTCATCACTGAAAGCTGTGGGATTCTCGGTAACCTGCAGCCTGGCGACTTGATCCTTGCTGACAGAGGGTTTACCATCGCGGAGGCGGTTGGCCTCTGCTCTGCACGACTCAAGATGCCGCCATTCCCTAGGGGACAAGCCCAGCTAACTCCTTGGTAAGTGGAGGCCACAAGAAAGCTGGCTAACGTGAGTATTCATGTGGAAAGAGTGATAGGACTCCTCAGAAACAAATATATGATAGCTAAGAGTATCGTGCCTGTAGACATGCTCTCTGCAGTTCAGGAAGATGATGCAACCACACTTGACAGGATAGTTTTTGTAGGTTGTGCTTTGACAAGTGCTTGCGGCTCTGTTGTACAATTTGAATAACTCTTGGTATGTGTGCGACTTGGAAGATTGCTTTCACTTAAGTATCTGTGCGGCTGTCTTTTTTGTAAAGAACCATATTCCTTCTCCAGATTTCTATGCTGTGTATGCCTGTTTTGAGAGTGAATGTGGCATGTGGATAGTTTGATTTCCCTTTTTGTTTGTTTCGAGCTGTAATGAACGCCTTATATGTGAGGTTCGAAGTTTTCGGTTTTTATTTTCTCAAAATTTGGCATAGATGTTTCGGTGGCTCTTTTAAAATTCAATCTTTTTTTTTTTGCAGTGTATTGTATTTGCACAGCAGTTTAACATTTTCAGTGAATAGGAAAGAAACACTGTCAGACTTCATGAGCTCTTCAAGGGACGCTGCAGCTCTTATATGCGCACTAGATATTGTCAATGTGTTGCTTATCGCAATAATTTTCAACAAACTTAACTAATTACTCGTTGATGTGCATGATGGGCCACTTACGCGATTGCTACGACTGTCATGATATGCTTTATGTGATGTTTTATTTTTGTGGGCATGGTCTCAATTGTTTCTATTGCCCTATTTTGCAATAAAGGTATGTTTCTTATTAGGTACAATTTTCTTCTAAAAACGCTTTAACTGCTCCTATCAATACCATGTTGAGAATTAACACAGTAGTTGGACAGAAACAAATGCCCCTGAACTCGTAGCAACAAATCAGCTTTGAGTTTAAATGGGGAGCCCTAATTATGATGTGTAAATAAATATTTTGCTTCTTTGTTTTGCACGCAGTTTTTTTATTTGCAATCTTTGCATAGCCATTGACCCTGTGGTGCTTTCTTCATGCCGATGCATGCAAAGTTGGTACCATTTTCGTTTGCATTGCGGATTGTCGCACATCACCATCTTGCCATACTCTGGCCCATTGCAGAGACAGTAAACATACTCATTTTCCATGTTCTCATTTGTCTGGTGCTGTACAGGATGCGACGTATATTTTATCGCAGCTCTGGCAACAGTACCCGCTTGAAAAAGTGAGTGCTCTTCAGCAACATTCTGGCACAAAAGTCATCGTCTAGAAAGATTCTTTCAATAAAGATCTCCTTTGTCGTCCAGACAACATAGTCTGCATACTTCACCTGGCACAGAAATATCTGCATTTGTACTTGCCAGAAAATGTGCATGCTTTCGCTTTAGTTGAAGGGCATCTCCATCGGGTAGAGTGATAGTGCTACTCTTACAGCAAGTGAGCTCTATGATAGTACAGTCTCGCAGACTATAGGGGCACTTCACCTCGAGTACCCCTGTGCCACAGCAATCCCAACTCACAACTCCATCAGGTGTAGCTGCAAGGAACTGGTGATCGAAGCTGATGTGCACGCCTGATTCATTACACTTGAAATTTGCATGCCGACTAGTCATTGCTTCGACATACTGTGCTCTTGCACGGGGTTCATTGTCGATGCCCCAAGTTGTCGCTACTGTGGTGAAGGTACCTTGACTGGGATAACATACTCTTTGCATCAGGCTTGGTTAAGGGTCTTCTATTGATGCGCGGAGCAGGCCGCTTTCGCACATGACGCAGCCACCCTTCCGGCACGAAACAAAAACCACTTCCTGCATGAAGACTGGGCTCTCGTTTCTTCTTCGATAAGGTGCAGAACCTGCACAAAGAGAAAAACTTGGAAAGCGTCACCAACATCACATTCCCATAGATCATACCTCCTGTTCAACTCTGATTCCTCTTTCCAATTTGTCGCATTCCTCGGAGTCTTCTTGCCATGACGGGGCTGCACAGTCGTTGAACAAGGTGCACAGAAGTGCGGACTTGTACTTTGCAGCTGTCGGTATGTAGGACTCTGCATAGCCATCAACAAGCGAAAGGAAAGCTGGTTTTAACTTTGATGCTTGAACGTCGTCCAAAAACTTGTTCCACTGCTGTTCTTCAATGGGGCTGTCTTTGCCGCGCTGTGCCAGAGTTGTTGATGGCCTTCCCTCATTCATTCGCCTTTTCTTAGTTAGTGCTACTGCAGACGAGAAGTACACCTTTGCTATCGGAACGCACGTGAGGTTCTTGCAGTATGCTGGAAGCCACTGATTATCTTTGTTGGTGCAAGTTAGCATGTCTCTGTGCTTCACCGCCACTTGAAGGTAGAACAGGATTGCACCAATGTGAGAGCACGCCTCCCCGAGACCAGCCATACAGGTACAATGAGGCACAACAACTTCACCGTCTTGCTTCACTAGTGCCCATGGCTGCAGGCAGGCTTCCCTTGTACTTTGGGAGTGGTTCACCTACAAAATATAAAGAGAAATATTTTACTACATCTAGCAACCTTTCAATGTAGATACTGCATGCAGATATTCTAGTGTGCAATGAGTGGCTCCCGGTGTACCAGTCGAACCTGCTGCCGCATCTGAAAATCTTCTTACATGCACAGAACTAGCAGCTCAGTGCGGCCGCCCTTCCCCAGCCTCCCCTTCTACCTCGTTTGACGGATTGCCCAAGTCGTCCTACAACCTCCAGTGAATGCCTGACAGGTCTTCGCGAACAACCACCCGCAACATGCAATTTACTTATGGTTAGGCTGGAAGTCTCTTACCTTGCCAATCACGACAACGTCGCTGTTTTGAAGGACTTTCAGTCGCGGTTCTTGAACCCATCCACTTGTCAAATAATTGTGTGATTCCAGTGACTTGTGCGCCTTGAACTGCTCTCGTGATGAAGCTTGTCTTGCCGACAAGATAGTCCTTCACGTCGCACTCCTCCACTTTGGGGTACGCGCTCGTGTCTGTCACGGTCTCATCGACTGACAGCGATAGCGGATCCTTGCCTTCACACATAAGCACCTTCTCCTCGTAGCGCGACCGCACCGACGCCGGCAACTTCCGCGCGTACTCGCTCAACATCGTTGATTCGCATGGACACGTTGTTTCAATGAATTTCTGCAGACGCGCGGTGTTCGAGCGATGTTGCCAGGCCGTAGCGCAACCGCGTGCCGCGTGCGTAAACATGCGCAGGACCAACAACCACTAGTATGGCGAAAAGTGGAAAGGGGCGCCGCCCCTTTCCTAGCGTGACGTCACTTGCAAGGCGTATAACTAGATCATTGAGGCCGGAATTGTGAAATTTGTCCACTTCCGATCCCGGTTAGGTTTAGCGTGGCGTCGGTCGGTTGTTTTTTATGCAGAGCATTTTCCTCGCCGTTTCAAATTCCCTTGTTTTCCGGCAGATTTCGGCGCAGTCTTCGATGCGCTGCAACCGAGCGTTCTTGATAGGTTGAAACTGATGTATAAGGCCACGTAAAGGTACACACTCATCCCTTTTCTGACGTTTTCCAGAATTTTCTTTGGAGCTTGCCCGGAGCGGCCCGAACCGAGAGATGGCGCAAGGTGCTCAGCCGGGTGTGTCAGTATAGAGCATTAGGTATGCACGAAAATATGGAACAGTTGTGTGCACGGGGTGGTGGCGCGTGAATGTGCACAGTACAGCCGAGCATCCCTTCGTGCGCGTTTCAACCATGCGATCATCGGAGCTGCGCGAACAAAGGAACACTGACTCTCATCACACATTTTTGTTTCTTTTTCTTATTACCTGTTTAGCGTGTCCGCCTGTTTAGAGCGGTGTGTAAGTGTGGTCGTCTGTTTTTTGTGTAGGTTAAAATATTCTTGTGGAATGTTCCTTAGCGGAGAGCAGTGTGGCAAACGGCCGGCCAGGACCTCCATTTTTTCATTCGCGCGGCGGACAAGAGGGCTTCCTCAGCAGGTGATGGCCATTTTTTGTCGCGCTTGAGCACCTGAGTCACCCCGTCAACTTTTTATGTGTTCGGTTTTTTTGCTTCCTTTCGTTGTCACGGCTCCGAAGAGATGACGTTGGGGGTCGCGGTAGTTTGGTTTGCTCGCGGCTGTCCGGATTTCTTGGAAGGCGACGTCAGCGCGTCAGGGGGAACCGATATCGTCCAGCTCGGGCGCCTCGATTTTTCCGTGATGGTGACGTCACAATCGGGGGAGCAGCCCCACAGTCACGAATACGGCATGGTGGCGGGGGCACAGGGTACGAAAGAACCAATAGGGATGGCGGAGGTGCCAATGTGCGGGGCAGGAGGGCGATCGGGCGAAGTTTGTTTCCCCCTTTGATGCCCAAATCTTGAATATTTTGCTTAAGCGTGTGAGCAGTGGTTATGATCTAAAAGAACTTTGAACATCACAAATATGTAGTCAGAAAAAAGTTTGGTTAATTAGGACGCACACTGGGAAACACTGGGCGCTGGCTGCCTCTATATCATTTGAACCTTGATCACCATGATTTATCGTTTCAGTGAAGAGAATAACGTAAACTTTGTATTGCTATAATTCGTAATAACATCTAAATTCCACAGTTTCTTTTTCCTGTCACTTGCCCATTGAGCCGAAAGAAAAAAAAGTTGAGAAAGAAAAGTGCAAAAGAAAAAATATTGTTTTAATTGTTGCTCCTGAGCAACAATCGGCATAAAAGGAGGGGGTGCGAGAGGAAGCTAGGGGCGGTCGACTGAAGATTTATCAAAATCCAGACGCTAAAGAGGGTCCGCTGGTGACGCTGCTTTAGAGGAAGTTCGTCGGTAGGCCGGTGGCGATACGAACAGCGCCTCGTCCTCGGGATCAAGCTCGCCTTCGTCGTTGAGGGTCAAAATGCTGTCCAGACTCAAGTTCGCCATGCCTGCCCTTTATTAAACTTTGAGGTTATCTATAGCCACGCCTAGGGTTAAGGATACGCCACCTCCTAAAGTGTGTGATGTGTCACTTGCAGTATGCGTATTTTCTATGTTTGTTCGTTATTGTAGTTTGTCTAGTTAAGATTGTGAGGTAGCGGCCCAGGTTTCAGGTGTGCCCATAATCCGGCATCTCCCAGCTTAGTGGCTGCGGGTGCTATGCCGATGCTCACGTAGAGGTTATGTTCTTTTTTTTATCAAGCGTATTGTGTCCCCATGTTCTCGTCTTGTTCTTGCGGTAAAGATAATTTACAGCGTACTCGTGCACCCTTGTCAATTCTCGGTCACTCCAGCAACTTCTGCACACAGACGGGCCGTCCACCGGCAAATATAAATAAGTCGTCGCTTCTCTTTGTTTGTGCGAGCGGGCAACGCGGGTTGTGACACTGACGCAGCAGGGCGTGCTAAGAATCTGGATCCAGAGAGGCCGCCATTAGAATCTGAACCTGGCAACGTTTGCCAGGAGAAGCTTATCTAGCGAGGCAAGTATAGAGGTGTTCGAGAAATTAGAGGGCATAAATAGATTGTAATAGTCCTTAGCGAAGTTTGGATGAGACGTAAACCCTTTACAGTGCTGAGAATTAGGACAAGTCCTATATTACCGTTGTTTAATGAACAGAAAGGAGCTAGAAGTGGGATTTGTAGCCAATAAAAGCACTGCTGGCCACATAGAAAAATACCATAGCAATAAAGAAAGGGTAGCCGGTCTTGTAATTCCGCTAATAAGAGGTACAAACTCGAAGTGGTACAGGACAACGTGCGTAGATCCGGCCACCACGACTAGCTTGTTGAAAGTTTCTATAAAGATGGCGAATCGGCAATTGCTAAAGTATCAACACAGTATACCGTAGTAATTCGAGAGAAGGGAGTTGGAAACTATGGTGTGGGATCTAGAAATAACAAAGGGGATTAACTAGTAGTGTTTGCCGAACGCAATAGTTCTACACATCACGAAACGGGAGAGCCAGAACTTGGATGTGGAGTACCCCGAACAGGGAGCATCAAAACGGAAAATACTTCATACTATGCGATAACCCTGGCGTCTTTCAGGATGTGGAAGTGCTCCGAAGGCAGAGGTGTAGTGCGATCGTATTGTAACCTCTCTAATTAGGCTAGATTTGTGGAGGGACGGAAGCAAGCTAGTACGAAAGAAGCCTATCAATAGGCTGCACGAAAGACGGAAAGTTGAAGAATTCAGTACCGCGACAGAGAACCGATATTCAGCTCTAACCGAGAAAGCAGAGTTTACGACACAGGAATACCTTCCACGTATTATCACTGAGTGTGCAGTAGAAATCGGAGGTAGGATTGCTAGAGAGCATACTGGAAAACACGCCCAGGGGACGAACGATCTATTTAGGAAAGGGCAACTCATGACACAGAATAAAATTAGCCGAGATTCCACGTTAATCAATAAGCGTAATACAGTTGACATATGGAAGTATAAATATGGAGAGGATAGAGCATGGTGTTCTGGCGGCGCCCCGGCGTGTCGGGTCGTGTACTGCCGCAGCCGGGCGCTGCAAGCGCGATGACGCTGGGGCTGAGCAACAACCAATGAGTGCAGGCCACGCGCCGCCGCTGCGCAAGCAGCCACAAATGCCACGAGACTGGAATTAAACGTGGTCGCAGTTTTTGGCTGCAAGGCTAGCGTTCAGCCGTGTCTCCGCTCGTCTCTATGTAGCGTTCGGACTTTGGTGATCCGGACGCTGCAGCGGAGTCAAGGAGCCATCAAGGACCCTGAGCAACCCTGGCGGAAATTCTGGATCTTCCGCTGGTTCTTCAGATGGCATCCCCGCCCTATTCCGCCGTTTTTGCCCCTTTCAGCTTTCAAGCCCCAATGTATGGTTACTTCAAGCCGCGGCAAGTTTCAGAGTGAGCCATATCACGTCGCAAGACACCCACCTCAACCATCTCCTTTCATCATCAGCCTATCTACGCCCACTGCAGGGCAAAGCCCTCTCTTATTATTCTCCAATTACCTCGCTCCTGTGCCAACTATGACTAATTTATCCCCGCAAACTTCTTAATCTCATCTGCCCATCAAACGTTCTGCCGCCCCCTGCAACGCTTGCTTTCTCTAGGGATCCACTCTGTTGCCCTTAATGACCAGCGGTTATCTTGCCTTCGCCTTACATGCCCTGCCCAAGTCTATTTCTTCTTCTTAATCTCTACTAATATGTCCTTAACACGTGTTTGTTCCCTGACGCACTCCGCTCTCTTCTTGTCCCTTAATGTTACACCTATCAGTTTACGCTCCATTTCCCGCTGAGTCGTTCTCAATTGAAGTTGAACCCTCTTAGTGAGCCTCCAAGTTTCTGCCCCGTAGGTGAGTACCGGTAAGATGCAGCTGTCATACACTTTCTTCTTCAGCGACAATGGTAGGCTGCTATTCATTATCTGAGAATGCCAGCCATATGTACCCCAGCCCATTCTGATCCTTCTAATTATCTCTGCCTCATGGTTGGGATCTGCGGTCACAACATGGCCTAAGTAGATATATTCGCTTACCACTTCCACTGCGTCGCCACCTACTCTCAAACCGCTGTGCTGTCCCGAGGTTATTGATCATTACTTAGTTTTTGAATATTAATTTTCAGGCCACGGTTCTACTCTGTTCATCCAGTTGCGGAAAGCATGCTTTGCAATTGGTCCCCTGAGTACTAGCAAGGCAATGTCATAAGCAAAATCTGAGTTACTCAGGTATTCTCATTAAACCCTTATCTCCCACCTGTCCCAATCCAACGTTCTGAATACTTCTTGTGAACATGCTGTGAATAACATTGGAGAGATTGTGTCTCCTTGCCTGACACCCCTGTCTGACACCGTCTCCTTTATTCAGTACCTATTGAGATCGCAGTCGAGGTTCGCGACATCCTCCGAAAGCCGCCTACTACGAACCTTTCACACAATAAAGGCTGTCATCTTCAGCCTCACTAGACCTTGGGAACGGCCGCTTTCCACCAGCTCCTTCATACGGACGAGTTCGTTGATCGTGTACCTCCGCAGCTCGTTCGTGAACTAGAAATACTGCTCGGCAACACCACCTGCTGCCACGGACTCCCCCGTGCTCAAGGACCTTTTGCGGCAACGCCTTCGGTGGTCAGTTGAGATGATCCTCTTGGCGGCTTCTGTATTCCCCTTGCCCCAATAAGTCGCGCACGCCGACAAGGTAATGAAATTCGCCACATTACAATCGTCTCCATCCACCGTGGCACCAGCTCGATCTTCCGTGCATACCATCGTGGTGGCCCCTACTACTTTGGCCCTAACTGGTTTCCGACGGACGTCACTGCTCTACAAGAGCACATGGAAAAAAATCGCGCAATCTCCACGAAGTGAATAATGATGAGAGGGGCGAAGCTAAAGTGGTTATAGGTAAAACCATGAAACATTCGCCCACACATCATATAAAGACTCGGCACGTCATGCTTACCACCGCTCTGTTGACAAGCCCGTCGACGACGTCGATGTTTGTGGTGATTATGTAAGGCTTCTTTGGGACAATGAGAATCTTTAAGGGTAAGTTCGCGAATTCAGTGTGACATTTCCGCCACCTTGGCCGTCGCCTTCTGCAGAGCTTCTTGTGTCGCGTACCCCCGGTACGTGTCTTCACCTCGCAGGCGACGAACGGCAACCTTTTCTTCTTGCTCTCCTCCTTGTTGGGTAGCAACGAACGCGTAGAACGTTTTGACTTCTGCGGCCAATCTTTGGTTGGCGAATCCCTAGGGGGGTCATGCCACAAGAATCATAATTAATGTGACGTGTACATCAGCAACGAAGGACGGGACAGGGCCCGAGCAAGAGGAGCTTTTCCCCTAAAACGTGAGGAGCTGTCGCGTCTGCTGGCAATAATCGGAGATGGTCGAGTGGTAAACCACTCGTCTCGTAAACGGGAGGTACCAGGTACCAGGTTCCCCCCGTAAACGGGAGGTACCAGGTTGTAATCCGGGCCGCCGGATACCTACCGGTCTCTTTCAAAGGGTACAAGCGTCCCCGGAGACTCTGGACACCTCGGAAGTGGGAATAAACGCTTGGAGCCTGACCCCAAGCAGGCAATTGGAGACCTTTTGGGAGATCCCTTGAACCCATTCAGGCGGTTTTAGGGAACGCTGGGCACACACCAGTCTAAATGGTACAAGCGCCCCTTGAACTGTCTCGGAAGGGGATAATGAGCTTGTACCAGCTCTACCACTGCGCGCACGGGCGAGGCTCGTGCTTCCAGACTTGAGCCGCTGGAAACCCACCCGAATAATAATGGGTACACGCGCCTTCCTTTCGGTGGATCTTGAAAACCGGTATACCACGCCGGACCATATCATTGGTTACGCGGAAGTAGTATTTGCTTCCATACTGCTTAGTATAAATGATTAAAAAAATGGGTACAAGCACCCCTTGAACAGGGGATCTAGTGCTTGGGAAGTTACCCGCCTTTGCTGGGAATTCCCACAGGGGAAGGGGTCATAACTTTTGATTTACCATGGCGAGGGGCCCCTGAACGTTGTCCATCTGGCGGGGCCCACGGCGGTCATGCCACGTTGCGCCTTTGCGGGCGTGAAAACGTCTGACGGCATGTCTTGCAACAGGTGGTTGGAGTTGAGCGTCCACCTTGGCGTTGGAAGGCACCATGTGATCGTGTGCCTTGGTGGCGCCGGGCACCTACCGAAAAATATTCACCGGCATCTCCCTGGCCTCGCGCTCGGCCCTTGAGTAGCATTAAACAGTCTGGAAGTTCACGTGGTTTGCACAGGAAGAGCCCCTATGGAAAGGGGCGGCTGCAAATACGCAGGAACGCTGTTTCATCGTCAGGCTAAAGGGCTCGCTCATGGCTCGTGAATCACATGAACAGTGGACAGTTCACCTTCCTCTTGTGCTGCGTCGATCTTTGCCACACTTCTGCAGCCCGGGAATATAGAACACGCCTAAGTATCACCGCACTGATTCGTTGTGCTGGCGCCATCAATGCTTATGTGTCGCTGCGCTACGTTACCACCGTGCTCTTGGCTGGCCTGGGAAACGCGACGACGTATAGTTAACGGCGGCCACAGATTCGTCAGCCAGGGTCAGTCGCCTCTTCTACATTAAGGTTTGCACTGGTGCTGAAGTGAGTGTGTTCCGCGCTAACTCCTCTGAACGCACTCAACCACCACTGCACCGTCTCCAACTACGTAACACGTACAGCATCTATGTGTACAGGAAAAAATTCCTGATGGTAAACATCGGCCGACGCAGTGCGTTCCCGCAGGATTTCTTCGTTCCACTTCCAACGTGAGTCGTCACGCATTCCAGGAGCCACTCTCCTTTCTAACTTCGGCCTCCTTGTTGACACGGGCTGAAAATGAATGCTCGACACTGCAACCAGCCTTTTTATCACCGACCAATCGTCTACCGTCTACCTGTTCGCGTTCACGCTTCGCTGTGCATTACTTTCTTTGTACCCAAATGCGCTGAACGAGTGTCCTTCCGTGACTGTACTTCCTGACTGGACAAAGCCAGTGAAGCATGACGACGTTCATCAGATTCATTACAACTGGTCCACATACGTATGCCGTGGTGCGTCGCCTAGCTCTGAGAACAATAAATCGCAAAGCAGGACTTTATTTCCATGCTTGAGATAGGGCATTGCTCAGCCGTCCTCGAGAAACTGGTCCTCGTCGTTTCATATGGTCCTGAAGAAGTCAGATGACTAGAGACCTTGCGGGGATTCATCATCATCATGATCACCAGCCTATCTACGCCCACTGCAGGGCAAAGGCATCTCCCATTATTCTCCAATTATCTCGGTCCTGTGCCAACTGTGACCAATTTATTCCCGCAAACCTTCTTGATCTCATCTGCCCATCTAACTTTCTGCCGCCCCCTGCAACGCTTCCTTCTCTAGGGATCCACTCTGTTACCCTTAATGACCAGCGGTTATCTTGCCTTCGCATTACATGCCCTGCCCACGTCCATTTCTTCTTCTTCTTAATTTCTACTAATATGTCTTTAACACTAGTTTGCTCCCTGACCCACTCCGCTTTCTTCTTGTGCCCTAATGTTTACAACCTATCATTTCCGCTCCATTGCCGCGAGTCGTTCTCAATTTAAGTTGAAACCTCTTCGTGAGCTCCAAGTTTCTGCC
Organism: Haemaphysalis longicornis; assembly: GCA_013339765.2. Lineage (NCBI taxonomy): Eukaryota > Metazoa > Arthropoda > Arachnida > Ixodida > Ixodidae > Haemaphysalis > Haemaphysalis longicornis. The sequence goes on from CM023454.1 coordinate 108,763,613, forward strand.
CCGTTGGTGAGTACCGGTAAGATGCAGCTGTCAACACTTTCTTCTTCAGCGACAATGGTAGGTGCTATTCATTATCTGAGAATGTCTGCCATATGCACCCACCCCATTGCTGATCCTTCTAATTATCTCTGCCTCATGGTTGGGATCTGGGGTTCATAACTTGGCCTAAGTAGATATATTCGGCTTACCACTTCCCACTGCCTCGCCACCTATCTCAAACTGCTGTGCTGTCCCGAGGTTATTGATCATTACTTTAGTTTTCTGCATATTATTTGCAGGCCCACGGTTCTACTCTGTTCGACCAGTGCGGGGATTACCGCTCCTTGAATGCGGCAACTGTACCTGACAGGTACCCTTTACCTAATATACAGGACTTCACACATAATCTTAGGTGATGTACCATATTTTCAAAGCTTGACCTCCAAAAAGCCTCCCAGCATATCCCTGTAGGCACGGATGATGTCCGCGTGGCCTTCTCGAATTCACACGGATGCCTGTCGGGTTGCGCAACACCGCTCAGACTTTTCAAGGCATCATAGACGTCATCCTGAGCGGCTTAGCTTTTCTTTTCGCCTACATAGATAACATCCTAGGCACCTGTTCGTTGTCATCAGAGTGTCTGCACCGTTTGCGGGCTTTTTTCGAACGCCTAGCAGCGCTTGCACTTGTCTTCTGTGTCCGTGTGTGCTTAAGATGAATGTTAGTGAATGCGGACTAGCCCAAACGCATGCCCTTCTTTAAGCCTAGCAGAGCATGTCCTCATCCTTAACAGCGAAAAGTGTGTATTCGGGTTGCCGTCGTTGAAGTTTCCTGGTCTCCTCGTTGACCGGAATGTATTCGCCATCTAGCCCAAAGTGAAGGCCATAATCGAGTTCCTCGGACTGAGCGCTTACCGCCAAGTGCGGCGTTTCCTATGACTGGTAAATTATTACCGATGGTTCATCCAAAACTGTGCGGCCATTGTTCACCCTCTTGATATTTCCCTACAAGCTTCGAAATCTGAATGCAGGCTTGAATGGTTTCAAATTGGTGATCGGGCAATTGCTACTGTCCAGGAGCTCCTGGCGTCTTCTGCTCTCCTTGTACACCCACGCCCCAGCGCTCCCACGAGCTTGATGGTAGACGCTACCCGCTTTGTGGTTGCAGGTATACTTCAGCGACACTTCCATGGTACCTGGTACCCGCTCTGTTTCTTTTTGAACAAGCTTCCTCCAAATGAGCTAAGCTACAACACTTTTGGGCAGGAGCTCCTGGCGGCTTACCTCGCTGTTAAACATCTCTGTTTTTTTTCTTGACAGCAGCAGCTTCGTTTTCTTCACCGATCGCAATCCTCTTACGAATGACTTCAAGTCATTGATTACTACATATTATCCCCTGGAGACTAGACATTTGCCACAAATTGCAGAGTTCACGACAGACATTCAGCATGTCAAGAGAGTTAACAACATCCCAGCCGACGCCGTTAGCCCTATTTCGGCCAAAAAACCCAGCGGTTTCAGCATTCAGTAGTCGACTGAAACCTAACGAGATGACGAGGGGCTCCGAACTCTGCGTTCTTCAAACAGTTCCTCTTTGCAACTCCCTGAAATTATCTGCCATGATTGGGGAATCAGCATAGTTTGCGACCTACTTGGCTGTGCTGGCTGCTCATGTGGTGCGGCAGGGTCATACCGAGTGGCTTTCCGCCAACCCCTAGCAACACGTAGGCGAAGCCGAGGACCTCGCGTCTGGAACCGGGGAAAAATCGACAAATGTGGCTCCGTAGACCACAGGTGCAGCACGTAGGGCTTTGCCGGGATCTTTGATATACGCCTGAGCTGGTGACACGGTTCTTAGAGTGGCAGTAGCCGGGGCGGGCTCGGTTGCGCAATTCGTCGTACTCAAAGCGGGGATGCCTAGCCTAGGTAAAAACAATGCATTTAATTCATCCGCACTGCCTTGTGTCATTCGCCTTTGGAATGAGCTGCCTGATAATATTGCCACCATATCTAACCCCGAAACATTTCGCAGTCAGCTACTCGCGCTTTACACGATTTAATGCTGTTATAAATCTTTTTTTAACGCCTGTTGCAGGATTTGCGTCTGAGTTGTGTTTTTTTTTCTCACAAATTATAGGCTTTTATGCTCCGTTAAACGGTTAACAGTGTTCATGTATGGTCGAAAAGTGATCACATTGTACTTTGAAATATGTTTACGTGTTTATATTTTTGTTACGATGGTCCTGTCTTACATTTATGCTTTGTATTGTTTTACGTTCCCCCCCCTTACTCTATGCCCTCCCATGGGGCCTGTAAGTTTTCAATGAATAATAATAATTACAATAAAGTTAGGGAGGGAGCACGTGTACATGTGTTGTCGTGGTAGTCATTCAATCTATCGGTGTAGCTCTGCCCTAGCGAAGACCAAGGATGCTCAGGAGCAGAGGGCTCCTGCTGGATGGCGCACTGGTTGGGCATTGAACCTGGCTCGATTCAAGGAGAGTGCCCTGGTTGGAAGCTCACCTTCTGGAGCTGCTAGACAAGCTTCTTTAATGATTTTGCGGACAAGCACGGCGATGTTTTCAGAGAAAATTGTGAAGCACTGGCGAAGAATTCTCGTGTATGTCGCCCAATCCTCAGCCACTCAAATACGCGGAAATGGCTCATTCCATCAGTGGCCGAGGCTAGATTTTCCATGGGGATCAGAAAGTTGTACATATCCTTGGCGTGTCCTTTAGAATTTGACCCACTTTATCGTCATCCGACATTTCAGGGCTAACAAGGCAGCACAGCTTGAGAACTACTTCTGTATACAACAAGCGCGGTTCACCTGAGATCTGTGGTCTTTGCGCTAGGGTTTGTCTGCGTTTTTCTCCCTCGTTATCGAGTCACCAAATATTTCTTTATCTCGTCCAAAAACTGCTCCAACGTTGTAAGCACGGGCTCATCTTTCTACAACCATAGAAAATGCGTGCCACCAAGAGACAAAACAAGGTTCGCCAGGTGTATCACCTTACCCGACCGTTTGTACTTGCTAAACGACATTTCAAAAAACGAACAGACTTGCTAAATCAAACTTACATTTGTGATTGATGCGTCGGAATTTGACACAGCCTCTGTGGAACACAAAAGTTGGTCTAAACTACCTATATTGGTCTAAACTACCTACCTAAACTACCATCATTCCAGAATAAAACTAGTGTCGAAAGAACTATGCCCCCTTCTAGCAGAAATTACCAACAAACTGTTCAAAGACGGTACGTTTCCGAACTCGCTTAAGAAAGAAAGAATTACCCCCGCTTTCAAAAAGGCAATCGGGAATGTATTGACAATTATCGGCCTATATGTGTTTTACCATTTTTTAGTAAAATAGTCGAAAAACTCTTGTACTTAAGACCTATGTCTTACATGACTAAATTCAACCTATTAACCTCACGTCAGTTTGGGTTTCGACCTGGTTATACCACAGAGCTCGCACTGCTTTATCTTACTGATCAAATTAAAGAAGCCATCGACGAGGGCTGACTTTTTGGTGCGGTTTTTATTAACGTTGCTAAAGCATTTAATAGAATTAAACACTCAATCCCTCAACACAAACTTGAATCCTTTGGCATTTCTGGCCCTCCTCTCAAACTCATTCGTTGTTATTGATCGATCGACATCAAATAGTGCAAAATAACGGTCACCTCCCTCCTTAAAAATATTTACCACGGGTGTTCTTCAGGGATAGATTCGGGGTAGTCTACTTTTTATGTTATTTATTATTGATTTGCCTAGTGTGCTTCAAAGCTCCAAATGTCGGTTATATGTGGATGATACGACTATATTTAGGTCCAGCAGCAATCCGATCAACTTCAGAATGCACTAACCATGGACCTTCTCAGCATTCAGCAGTGGTGCTTGAATAATCAACTGCAAATGAATGCTACAAAAACAACATTTATGGCATTTTATTCCCCACAGAAAATGGTTACCTTGCTTCTTTCGGTTGTATTAAACCATCACACAATACCTCCTTCGGCTAGAACTCGGTTTCTAGGCGTAATCTTAGATAAACATTTGAAGTTTCATGCTCATGCCCAGTCTGTTCTTAAAAAGGTTCTTTCGGAATTCATGTCACTCTGAAAGCACGACCATACTTTCCACAACATGTTATCCTCTCACTATACTATTCTTACATTCACAGGAATATTTCATATTGCTTATCATCTTGGGGAAACACGTACAACAAACATCTAGATTATCTACGACGTCTCCAAAACTAAGTCGTGCTGCTAATGACGTTCAGTCCTTACTTTTGTCGCTCCATCCCCCTATACGTTGACTTAAACATACTTCCCCTTAATGAATTATTTACTTGAAAGTTAGGAGTTGTCATGTTTCGTTTTATTCAGAAATATGTGGGTGTAGAAAGTTTCACCCCTGAATTTTTATAATAATAATACAACTCGGTTCTCTGCGCGTGACTATTTCCATTTACCCAAAGCTCGCACAATCTACGAGAAAATGACTGCTAAATTTGCTGGTGTCTCTTTGCGGAACTCAATTCCTTCTGAAATTAAACAATATTTCACGACGAGCTCATTTTGCCGACGAACCAAAAAATACCTCATTACTGAACTAACTAGACCATGTTAGATATAGGCGTAATTAGAAAATTTAAATTCGTCATTTTTTTACTTTCTGCTTCTTCCCCACTGCTTTGTTGAATTGTACGTTATATGTGTAACAACATTGTCGCTGCTCCAATAGTGTAATTGGAGATGTACACAACTTCTGAAGAAAACGTAGTTTTATATATGGTTTATTCCGGCTCTTCCAATTATTTGCAGACTTGTTGTTTATCTTCGTTATTTCTTGAAAATTGAGTAAAGTGTTTTCGTTCCCTTTGCTTCCGCTAAACATTGTATTTAGAACTTTGTCATAACGCCCATTGTCTGCTGCATAATATGTATCATCTTATCCACACTGCGTTAGGAGGTCCCCCGACAGTTCCTACTCTGAGACCTCCTCATGTACTCCGCTTATCTGTTCATTTTTATGTATGCTTACCCTTCAATAAACTTCAACTTCGACTTCAACATTCATCCACATTGGTAATAGTGGCCATATATATCAGACCCTGGAAATACCACCCTAGTTAACGTACTTGGCAGCATTGAAAATCGTGCTGTAAGATTTACTCATGATATAAATCCTTGAAACACTCTGTAAGATGTTGCGACTCGTACTTTGAAACAAAATACGCGTAATAACTACTTTTTCGTTCCCTTTTGCTAACACCACCATTATACATTTCATGTCGTACCGGCAAAGCGCACAATATTGCGATCCATCGCTGTAGGCCATCAACATATTTAGATTTAGTCTTGCCAAACACTTGCCCGGATTCGAATACTCTTTTAAAATTGTTGGCATTCATCACCAATCCTCACAGTCATAAAACAGTGCTTAATAATCTAATCGTATTCATACTTCAAAAGGGCGATGTTTTGTTACTTGCATTTCATGGCATTCTGATACAGTGCATTGTTACAAAGTTTGTTGGGACACAGTTTGTTTGTGCCCCCTCCCCCTTTCTTGTTGAAAAGCTAGAAAAGTAGAATAAATGAAATAAACGAGATTAAACGAAATATATTTCGGACCAAATGCAGCAGCTGGCTGGTTAGGGGCGGCAAAGCCTCGATGAACGCTCTCAGTTCGTGGGCGCGCTCAACGCTGGCGCCACTTGGCTACGACTGGCTTTACCTATAAAGGTGGTCATGCACAGGCAGTAGCAGACAGGCCCTGTTCATTCAGCTTCTCTGAAACTGACAAGGGAGAAAAAACAATTTTACCCTAGGCTTTATACAGTGGAAGGTTAGGGACCAGCGGGAGAGTGTTTCCGGCGTCTTTCACCGCCAGAAGCGAAGGTGGCCTATTGCACCAACGAAGATGGCTTCTTGCACCGACGAATATTATAAGTTATCTATTGCCCCGAGCTACATCTCGCCGTTTCTATATGAGGAAAATGGACTGTGCGAACATGACTAGATGAGGTCATCAGTGGTATGGACCGCATCGCCGGAGGCGCTGTGGTGTGAGGAATTAGAAACTGTACAAATACACTGCAGGAATATTTAGGTGTCCACAAACTGCAACAGACGTTATTAGACATGAGAGATTGCCGCATGACAACTAGAGGGCCAGTAATTAGACGTAATCTCACGAAAAAAAATGAGCGAATGAGCAGCCCACCGAGTCCTATGAAAGAGATCAAAGCTAAAACGCTTACGAAGGGGAGCACTAGACCGCGATCAAGTGTGCTGCCTCTTCCCGTTTAACAGGTATGTTGGGTGGGGTAAAAACGAGCTCAGTGGGGGATTCACGTGGATTTCGAAGAAGGATTCTGATGGCCAACATGGACATGTGTCGCCGGGGGATAGTTTTAATGGCCGTACCAAATCGGCGTTTTCTGATCACAGGTGAAGGGGAAAGTGTTGACTGAAGAGCTCTCATGGCCTGTTCCACATTCACAGTGCATAAAATTGCGAGCGGTGAAGTTGGTAACATGCTTACTCTTGGGAACATTGGTGACACACACCCAGTAGTCGTCGTCGTGCCTGTAGATAGCCGCGTCAGCATAAATAGTTGCCAGATGAACGGGTATTGCATTTGCATGGGCCAGCGGACGCTGCTCCCGGTGGGCTTGATTTTGGGTAGGGTGCATGTTACGGGAGATGAGGCGGACTGTGACCATGTCATTGAAATTCGCACGGATGGAACGAGAGAATTCGGTAGCGAACAGGAAGTTCAGAGGGAGATGCTGGAGAAGAGATTGGCCTGTTTGCTTGGCTGCAAAACGAATGTACAGCATAACACGCTGAGATTTGACGAGGTGAAATGCGATGTTGTCGACCACCAGCAATTACTCACAAGTGGTGGCAGAATTCGGCGGAATCCCAGGAGCCGTCCTGTGCCCTTTACAACTAAACTGTTCACCTATTTTAATTACATAGTGACAGATTCTACATGAGGGAGGAAGTACAGGTTCAGGCTAAGGGTGAAAGCCTATTTCTGATGTAAGCATTGTTACTTGGAGCCCGTTGCGGCTGTGGTGACGTTAAGGTTCGTCTGAGTGACTGAAGATAGGTTTGAGAACAATCTGGTATTAGTCCAGTTCAGTTGTTCAGTGATGAAGCTGTTTGGATGTTCATGGCACAATGCCATTTGGGTTAAGAGCGCTAATAAATTGGGCATGGTAACTGAGATGAATAGGTGACTACAAACTTCGTTACAGACGATAGACGTACAATCATTTAAAACCAATGAGGATGTCAAATGTACAGTTCCACGATGAAGAAGAAGAGGGCTTAATAGATAAATAGGGTGACTGGTCTATTGGACGACACCTAAACCTATGGGGTGTATGAGATGAGCTGTAGGAAGTGTACCTTTTACAAAAATGTGGGTGGGCTAACAGAAAATGGTGCATCGTCGCATAAAAGGTATTATCAATTTGATAAAATATGTTGTGCGTTGAGTTCTCCGAAATTTTTCCGTCGTGTAATGTCGAGGTCATTGCATTGAATTAGGGTGTGTATAAGAGATAAGTCCTCCCCACACCTGCTACACAGGGATCAGAGATCCAGTGAGCATGTGCGAGTGTGTTACACGCCTGTGGCCTACCGTAGAGTAGATAAGAAAAGCTCAATGTGTTTGTTGTGTGAGTGAGTAGTGCACTGTCCAAATGGTGGTTTTAGTACGTGTTGTTTCTTATCCGTCTGTTCGCTCCAGTCAGTTTGCATATGTTTTATGAAGTTCTCTGATGTGTGGCTTGAGGTCTGCATAGGGTAGTACTATGTCGACTATGTTCTGGAGTACTGAACACTGGCACTTCAAGATTTATTAATAGGCTGCCTAATTGTTCTGAAAACATTAACAATGTTGTTTTTGATGAATTTCTGGATCACAATGTATGCACGACAATCGGTGAGTCTGTATAAATAATGGACTTACAAAATGATGGCCATATATGTGGTTTACAAAAGCAAAATGTCATATTCTTCTGCGGTCACATTGCTGGTGTGTACATTCATGGTTCGGCATGCATTAAAATTTAGTCCATGTGAGGCACAAGACACAGCAGTGAAGTTGCTGTGTGTCATGAAGGATACATGAAACACAGCAAAACCCGAGTTTTTTCATTCGTTTTTTTTATTGAATTGTAAAAACACATCAAGCGACACAGAGAGAATGAACTACGTGCACCATTTGCCACATTCTGCGTTAAAACTGTGGACAGGACTAGTTTGGAATGTGTAGCATGACAGGCGAAGCCCCATTGCTGCATAGGGTCGAGCATTTTTAGCGGTATTTTTGTGACTGAACCATACAGAATACTGCGGTAGTCCAACGGAGACACTAACAAAGCGGTATATAGGCGACGCAGGAGTTGTTTATCTTCCCCGCATGATTGGTGAGATACGACTCTGACTATACAGTTTTCCGACTTTTTAAAGGTTTGTTGTGAGGGAACAATGCGAGCTTTTCGTCAAACACCACACCCAAAAACCTCTGTTCCTGTTTCACAGGAATAGAGCCCTCATTATGTTTTTACCAGAAATCGCAGCTTTCTCCCCACCCCTTTGAGAATACAACGCAGGTGAATTACGCAGGAACAAGTTTGAAACAATTTTCATCTACGAAGCGAGGAAGTTCGTTAACCCTAAGCTGAACATTATGTTCAAATATGGTCATGTTACACGGTGGTAAATATATTCGAGCATTATCTACACAACACTGCAGAAGTTATTGCTTTTATGAGCGAATTCATCTTAAGGGTAAACAATGTGCACCGCAAAATGGCACCTAGATGAACGCTTTTTCTGAACACAAACGTTTGACAGTGCCGACCCGACTCTAGCACAAGATAATAATGTTCACATGTAGCTAGAAAGAGCGTTCAGCTGGTTATCTGATTTAACTAACGATTTTAATCTCTAAATATGCCGTCGCGCCATGCAGTATGGCATGACTTTTTAATATAAAAAAATATTGCCATGCTATATTGCGCATGTATGTAGGCATATTTGTTATGGGATTCTAAAGCAACCAGTGGATCATTTCTGAATCGCTCCACCCCGAAGCTTTCCTGGCAGCACTCAAGAAGACGATTACGGTCTACAAGGTACAGGACTCTATGGATAATCATCATCTCGAGGAGCTTTCACAGGCAGCTTGTCAGTGCAATGGAATGATAACTTGCGGGAGAGGAAGGGTTCTTTTCCTGCTTCAAAACACCCACAACTATGGCCTCAATCCAATACCCTGGATGCCGCCACGAAAGAAATGTTCTGTTGTATAGGTGTAAGAGTGTCTCCAGAGCGTCTGTGTTTAGGTGTTCTAACATTGCTTGTTTAATGGTGTCTGCATCGGGAGCTGAGGACTTACAAGTGCTCAGAGCTATCTTTCGCCCAAAAAGTGAGAAGAGTGAGTTTTACGACGTGTTTTCCTTACTTTTGGTGCGCAAGGACTTCTTTTCACCGAATATATTGCCTTGCACAGAATTTTTTCGGTAATGTGCAGAGCTTCAGATGTATGTAAGCGTTGTGCGAGTGCGTTAACCTGGTCTTCGAGTGTGTCTCATGTTGTGCTGACCAGAGGCAGGCTATGTGTTCGTTGTTTGACCTTTCGTATTTGTGTTCACCATTTGAGTGTGTCTGGGTATGAGTTTTTTATTTGAGGACGATGAGCCAACTCGCTCTTTTTGCCTCATTACGAACGCGTTTCCAGAGTGATTTTGCCAGTTTGAAAGATACAAGGGTCTCGTACGTGCGATGCCGACGAAGGATACCTCACGCCTTGTTCTGGGCTTCTCGCGCCGACCAATAGTCCTTGATCCACCAGGGCCTCCTTTGGGTTGTGCGGGGCAATAATGTCTTGGATAATGGACTCTTCGCCGGCGTCGAGGATGTAAGCCGTGATAAGTTGGGTGGCTTCGTTTAGTGAAGGTGTGTTATGGATGTGTGGTGGGAATTTGAACAGCGCAGGGACGGGACTCAGAGCAGGGGCGACAAACACGGGCGCTGACTAACAACTGTTTATTTTGGGAAAGAAAAAAACATATTTTCGGGTAAAGAAATTAGCATGGTTATCAGAGAACGGTTTGCAGAACGCTGGAAGGCATGGCAAACAGGCAGGTAAGCTCTTATCCAGCATGCGCGTAAAGACAAGGGCGAAACGTGCTCCTCTTATGCGGCCAGAAATGCGATTTCCTTATCCAGCAAAGCCACCGAAGGTGTTCTGACGCATGACGATCCCCTCCTGCGAATGCAGTATGCCTCGCATATTTCACGTGTGCGCTGGCCTCTATACATTTTCAGGACACGGCAGGCTTTAAAATCAGGCACGCACGACGTGCAAGTTTTCACATGCTGGGCAAGCATGCTCCCTGTCCCGGGTTTCAGCAAGTTGGCATGTTCCCGCAGCCTGTCATTGAGACATCGTCCCGTCTGCCCTATGTACGACTTTTTTACAAGACAGCGGTATTTCATAGACGACCCCTTCTTCGAGGGCGTGGCGTGACTCTTAGGGCAGTGCTTGCGTGCTTCCTCCTGGTTGACTCTCTTGCAAAGCTGGGCGGTGAAAAAAGGAGATCCACAACAGAGCGGCCGACGATCTTCTTCAGGTTATGACTCAAGCCGTGCACGTGAGGAATGACCGCTCTCTTCTTGTGCTCGTCTTGCGGGACCTTCTTTGGGGCCGTGTTGCGCAGATCACCCATGATTTTGTTGGCTACGCTGCGTAGGAGCTGTTGGGATACCCGGGGGATCGGAGATGCTGGGTTTGAGTGCGGAAACTCATATAAACTGTGTGCTCACACGACCTGGAAAGGGAATTCTTAACAGCAGAGGTGGCTACCGCGCTCTTCAACAACATGGAGTGGGCCGATGAGTGCGGTTGGAGGGCCTTCTTTGATCGAGGTGCGTACGTCCAGCAGACGTGCTGACGATCTAGGTGCAGCCGTACATCGAAGAATTGAAGCTCACCATTTGTCGGTTCCTCTTTGGTCAGGTCGAATTCTCCGAGCTTATCACAAAAACTCTTGTTGAACTCCCGCACTTTCTTGGCACCGCTCCCGATGGCTGCTCGTAAAATGATCAAAAAATCGTCCACGAAGCGGAATACCTTCTGAACAGAGGACTCAAGCTTGAGTGTCTCCTGCAGCTTCGTGTCAAGCTGCGCCAATACCAAGTCACTGAGGATAGGGGCGAGGCACGATCCAATACACACTCCCTTCTTCTGGACGAATACCTGATCTCTGAGGCGAACAAAGGTTGACTGCAGGTAGAACTCAAGCAATTCCAAAAAGCCGCCGGCGCTTATGCCACACGCATTTGGGAATTTGGTCGCACCGTACGAATCAATGCTGTTCCTAAGGCTTGAAAAATAGTGTCGTGGGGCAAAGAATAGTAGAGGTCTCGCTCATCGACAGACAAGGCGTGTACTTTACTTGGTCGCTCTTCCCTCAGAAAGTCTCACACTTCTTGCGGACGTCTAACGAGGAAGGGATCGTCTCTGGCTAGTACGGAGAGGGACTTTTGTAGAAAGGTGCCTATGCACCGCTGCCATGTTCCTCTTTCTGACACAATTGCCCTGAAGGGGCAATCGGTTTGTGGGTCTTGGCAGGGAAGAAAATGCTCAGGCTGGAGGCCTTGCTGCTCTTAACGATGGCAGCCAACTTCTCAAGGCCCACATTCTTACAAAGCTTGAGGGCCTGCTTCTTCACTTTGGATTCTTTCACGTCTTGGACCAGCTTGAAGTTGCTCTGAATGGTGGCTTCGTACTTCTGGTAGTAAATTGTGTCAGGGGCGACCACAAACCCGCCTTCCATGTCGGACTGCAGCAGTTTGAGGTTGTCCTCCCGCAGAACCGTGACGACACTATCGGTCCGCACACATTTGTTGCTCTTCACTGCAGCAGGGAGGATGTCGACGCCTTCGTTAATGCACCTGTCGACGTCTTGTGAAGTTGCCCTCGAAGCTGTGCTCCTCACCAGAGGCAACAGTTCGTTCTTATCCATTCTAGGTTGAACGCAGAACTTCGGTCCATGCTGAAGAACAAGTTTTACACGATCCGGTAGGTCAGCGCTGCCCAGCACAACGAGGGTGTGCGTGGTGGGTGGTGGACGCGTCTTTCTTGGGAGAGTACACAGCAGCCTTTGCCAAGCGAACTCGCTGGCCTGTGACGCAATGCGACGTTCTCGGGAGAGGAGCCGAAGGCCCCCACAGGCCGGAGCCTCTGGGAAGCACGCCACCCGCAGGCACCCCTTGAAGAACGTTATTTGGTGGTGGGTCTCAGAATAAAGAATGCGACAAATGCGTAGGCCATGTACTTGCGAAGGCGCCAGAGGTTCAATCAGTTGAGTTATCACTGGAGGAATCCGGTTGTTCTTGATGCTGTAGCCAAACGTACGTGCTCGGCATGTAGAAGACACAAGCAGATTTATACACATATTGAGGTCTTGAAGAAACAGTGAACGAGTAGGGCCCGATGTACGCGAAAGGAACTGTAGGACGGTTTGTAACTGGGCTAGTTGGTTCATTGCATGAAGTTTAACAGCGCAGGGACGGGACTGAGAGCAGAGGTGAGAAACACGGGTGCCGACTAACAACTCCTTATTTTTTAAAAGAACATGTATACGAGTAAAAAAATTAGCATGGTACAGGTTCAGGTTCTTGCAAACTTCCCATTCAAGAGATGGTAAGATAACTGCCATACCAAAAGCTGCGTTTAGGTGTGAGCAAGTGTTGTGTGCTATGATATGCTATTTATGCTGTGTGTTCTTAAATTGGTATGTCGCGATGATGTTAAAAACCTTTTACAATGCGATAACGTAGTTCTGTGCGAGAATATTCCCAAATTGAGTTTTCAGCATTCAAGCCGCTCGATAATATGTATCGTTGGGCAAACTAGTCTATAAGAATTTCAAAATCACAACTTCTGACCCGGCCTTCAGGAAGGATGAAGATCAAACACAAGGATATTCCTGTACTATATTTCTTAGTTTTAAATTGAGAAAACTTCTAGGACATTCTTGATACTGACGGCGTGATATGCTAAACATTTTTAACGACGATTGCCACACCAATCTACGACGTTGTGCACTCATCCCTGCGCTTTCTCAAAACCAAGTAACTGCTGATGGAGTTTTTGTGTTTCTCGTTCAAATGTGGTTTCTGCAAGTAAGTGTCACTTTCTTGAATGTGCTGAAGTATTTTATACATGTTAGCTAGATTTTAGGCCTGGGCTTGCTGTTATAGTTATAGTGCCTTCATTAAATGTATACAAAGTGAGATTGGAATTTGTGCGCGTGTGCGCCCTTTGAGCTCTAATTCTTGGTGTTCTGTTTCATTTACTCTAGGCTTGGACGTGCCCTATTTCTTGCGCTGCAATGCAGGAAGGAACTATGCGACTTTTATTTACAAAAAATCAACGTGCTCTACTGACTTCCAATACCTCCGCCGCGAACGCGAGGCCACCGGTCTGCTTGATATTTGAACGGGCTACCGGGTGTTGAGACATCGGCTCGTGTGTGGCAGCAATACTGGAGTGCCCTTGGTAGCAGCTGGTCTAAAGGGTTGCCTGGCAGGTATGCAGCATTGTACCCCTCTTACAGAAACCACAGGCCTGATACCCTACTAAGATGCACTTGATAAACTGATAGTAAACAGAAAATTGTGCTCACACGCCCAAGGCGTGCACGATGGTAGCTACTACTATTGCGCGAATCGTTAACAAATATAAATGCACAGAGAAGCCCACAACCCCTTCACATTACATGTACGGGTGCGTTACTGACTGAAATACCGCTTTAGGCGAAATACGTGCGCCGGCCTATAGGCAGATGACGTATTGTCTCACTGTTACATTCAGTAAGAGTTCGTAAGTTCCGTTGGTCAGCCGTTTTACTACACTGTGTCGGCTGAGATGCCTGTGTAGTGGATTTTCTCCCAATTCCAGGTGTCGTACCAGTTTCGAAACTCATTTTGTGTTACCTGGCCTCCAATACACTGAAATGAGATCCTCCTGAAGCGTGCTGCATACGGTAGCTGTTCTAGGATCTTAACTCGGCCGTGTTTTGTGGGGTTTTTTCGACGTGTTAAGTGAACGGCTCGGCGGCTTACGGCGCCAGATGACCTCCTTAGAAATTTGACATTGCGTCAAGCATCTGCCTACATAGATAACACGTCGGCCAATTTTTTTGTTAGTATTTTCGTCAACGAATTATTTGTTGGTGATAGGCGATCGTTGCCTTGGTGGTGGTACGGCTGAGATCTAATTTTATTGCGTGAGTAGTGCCGTAAATTGTTTTCTCTTTCTGTGAGTATGCGCGATGCCTCTCTATGTCGAAGTATGATGTTTTAGAAGAAGAATTTGGCTTCCTCAACCGCCATTTCTCGTGATACTGGTTGTATTGACACCACCAGTCAAGCAGTCTTGTCCTTCTACGATTCAATTTGTCCTAAACAATATAATAGGAAAGAGTCCTGCAGGTTTATATCTATCTTCTCTAAATGCTTGGAGGGTGGTTCTCCGAACTCAGGAACTCGGCTGACTTGAAGAGCGGCGTTTCCAGCGCGGACAATGAAGACACGTTTGCACGTAGCGCCTGCTGCGTGAGGTTAGCTTGGGCTAGTAGTATTTAGGAGGAACACTGGATAAAGTAAAAGTGCTCTCGAATTCCAGGTGCAAAAATGTGATGTTGTCCTCGAGTTCTGTCGGCACGAGAAGGACGTATGCTTGGTCGCTGGACTTCAGAATGTTCTTGTATACAACTCTATATGAAAAATGAAAGAATCAATTGTTCTTAAGAGGCAACATAGTGTTGTTGCGCTTCATTCATCAAACTGGTCGATGAGCGGTTAAAGGCGTTGAGGGCGTCGCTGAGCGTTTTTTGGCCGAGCGTTCGGATGTGCATAGTAGACAGAGAGAAGTTGTCTTATCGTCGGCATTGTAGAATGAAGATTGCACTTGGGCACGACAAAAAACGTTAGCCATCTTTTTTGTGCGTGCGGCCTTATTTTTAAGCTTTTGGATCGCAGTTCTTTCTTTAGTGAAGGCTCCTACGTGCGAGACACCCGGATGGTTCCTTATTTTTCGTGAAAGCACGGCGAATGGTTGTAGAATATCGCATTAAATGGCTGCTCGTAAACCTAAAGGCGAAAATTGGTTCTTGGTCAGACGATATCAAGACATTTATTAGTGTTGCCCCATTCAGATACAGCCCGCAAAAGCGCATGATTTTCTTCAGCAATGAATATTTCAGGAAGTTCTTCGCACTGATCCATCACCGCGACAAGTGCAATGCTGTAGACGTCCGCTTGGAGATCCGTTTAAAACCCTCGTTGAAACGATCGAAACCTGGAGCCCTGTGAAAAAGACGAGGACGCAGATTTTTGAAGAATTCCTCTTGTTCTTCGTCCAAAAAAATATCTCGTCTTTTTGTTTAGTTGCGCAAGAGGTTCAGCAATCCTTGCATAGTTTCTTGTACATTGTCGGTAATAAATGCGACGACGCAGATATTGGTACACGCTTTCTTATCTCATCGGGCGGATAGAAAAACATGGCAGCTGTTCCTGAGAACTCACCATATTAACCAGGGAATCTTATTGGGTAAACGCAAACTGGCGTGTTTTGATATTCAGTGAAAGGCTAGCTGACCGAACTCCTTCAAAAAAAATTTTCGCTTAAGTGTTCGTCAAACGTTTAGTAAAAACAATGATGTGTAAGTAGACGAGACACATCTCCCATTTTTGCCGGTGAGGGCCGTATCCATCATGCTGTGAAATGTAGCTTGAGGAGAGCATATACTGAAAAGGAGTTACTTTAACTCCTACAAACCACAGGGGTACAAAAATGCTGTTTTCTTGAAATTTATTTTGTGTATTTGAATCTGTGAGCAGCCACTTATAAAGTCTATGAAAAAAAAATATTTGGCTTTTTTGGTCTCTATGATGATCTTTGGAGGATTGGCTCTGTGTGGAGCCGATGGCGTGTTTGTGGCGGCATTAACGGCGTGCGCATATGAACATGCTTCTCTTTAATGGCGTCTGCAAGCATGCGCCAAATCATACGTTGCGGATTTAGGCGCATAGCTACTGTGTCTATTCTCGCAACATACCGATCTATGGACCGTCCCAGATCGTGCTGCATTCTAAACGTAGTAATAAACCGACTCGCATGTTGCTACCGTGATGTCATAAATCATTTTTTTCCGCGAATAGAAATTTTAGCCTAAACTGTAGTTTTGAATATTGACATAGGCGACAACTTACCCATTTTGTTGAAACGAAATTGGTACAAAAATGCTGCAGGTACCAATACCCTTAGCTACTTTAAATGTCTAAGCATTGCTAATAGAAGCATCCTTTTTTTTAATGCGTTTGCTGAAATATTATTCAAAATTGTTCTTTGTTATACTGGTGCAAAATCTACACGCAAATACTTCACTCCTAAATTTGTAAGTGCTAATACTTTACTTTTCTTTCTTACAAAAATTGAAGTAAACCTCGCAAGGTGGAAAAGCTGGGCGTCACATCGGAATGCTCAAAGCAATACTTAAAACACGTCTTACATAGTCATTACAGTATATATAAAAATATTACGGCCCTCAAGGCCTTTATGCACAACGAAAAAAACTGCCTTCAGAGCAGAAGAAGGAAACTTTACTTTTAATCTTTTTTCAATACACACGCTGTTCAGATACCAGACGTAACCTCAAACAATTTTATAGTTATCTCTGTATTGCTCTCTCTGGTGCACACAATTATTCAGCCACATCCTCAATAAGCAAAAACTGCAAAAGGAAACGTTGGTTCGTAAGCGGAGCTGCGAGATTGGATAAATGCACTCTTTTTTTTTGTCCCGAAACTGCATGGATGACATGCCGTACAGAACATGTCATATCACGTGTGTGTATTTCCTGACTTTCCTATAGGTTAGCAGCATGATATGTTATTAAAACACGAAATATGGTAATGCAGATAATGTACAAATAGCCAGATTGACGAATTTATTTGAAACCATAGCTGTTGCTTGGAACGCATGATTATTGTACTTATACTGTCTGATACCTTTCAAGAAGCCCACAAATTAGCCAAGGTGACCACCTTGACTCTAGGAGTTGGCAAAACAACATTTCAAATCTCACACTAATATGAAGTCTCCGTGTTCTCCACAGACACTGAAAATCTGTTGACGATAATGATAATGTTGTGATTTAATGGTTCAGCTACCCTTCTACTACAATGCGGTGCACAAAAGGGGAAACAAATCAGTAAAGACCAAAAAATTTCTTGTGTACTTCAAGAATTTACACTATTGTTTTCAAAAAATTGAAACCGGTGGCTAAATAAAGCTTGGTCTTCTAAAATTTAAAGTTATTACTAAGTTAAAACCCTGATATGTTGCCAGAACAAACACGAAAGTTAAGAGATTGCAAAAGGTATATAAACCGTTAAAATGCCCAATGCGGGCTGTGTACAGACATGCGGCAGTTATTAACACTGGTGGTATAGTCAGGGGTCCTCCACAGAGCTCACATGTAAGTTCTTCCTACATTTTTATCAAGAAGCATTGTGTGAGCACAGTGTGACCTATACACAGGCGGACAAATTTCACCCTAAAATTCTGTCTACGTCTACAACCTTTGTATTGTGATAAATATTGTTTCACGATGTGCAATTGTTTTATTGCTTTTTGTCTGAATAATTTGCATGGGCAAAGTAATTCGCCGTCTTATAACGTTCCAAAGTAACTGGAAGGGAAGTTTAAACGGCGGTATTGCACAATGTATAGGTGTTGTATGCTGCTCCGTTGACCGTTTCATTCTCACCAGATCTAATCGGGCCCGGTAACCAGCAAAATTCATCTCCATGCCTGCGAATGAAAATAGCACAGTCGGTGTGTTGCCATACCTGCAGCTGCCTTCTCTTAAGAGACATGAAAACGTATAGCCCGTAACATCATGAAGCACTATTTTAAAGTTGTCACTTATTGTATTCGTTTGTCTACTATGTTTTATAATTCTGTTTGTAACAAATAATTCCCTAGAAAAGACGCAGCCCTCGTCCGCTCTCCCCTGTGGATCAGTAACAGCTGACTTAAAATAACCATACACAGCAGTTTTTTACTGATCACTAATGCAGCGGCAAAAGCTGCTCTACGTGTCTTTACAGCGAAGCGTTGTTGGCACAAATATTGCTGTACAAACGCTTTTTTCATAGCTTTAACAAAGGCAGGGCGCAATTGAAGGTACTCTGTTCACAGGGAGCTATAGCGCAGGGGAAACGTATAAAAGTAGAGACGCTAATCCTAAAGGAATACCAATACTCGTACTCCTCCAAACAAACGGGAGAGGGCGGACCTGTATCGGCTTCTTTGGATTTAGCTTCCTGTACCTATTTTAATACTAGAATCTCTCGAAAGCATGACCATTTATGCATTCTCTTCTGGCTGCTTATATAGCACTTTACTACGCCGATAGTACTAGAGGCGTGGCACTCCTTGCCCTCAATATAGACTACCAACTGGCGACGTACGATAGGCACCTGACGAAGGTATGTGGCCCAGATTGTGCACTGGGTGGAGGGATGTGAGAACACACTGGCGGGCAGTCCCATCCACGCTAGAGCCATAGTGAAGACCAGACCATGCAAGTTAGCGATTATATTATTAGCGAGCGCGCATAGCCATGCCCCAAGCATTGTGCGAAAAAGCTTTGGGAAGTCTCGTGTTGCAAGAACACTTATGCGCACTCTGTACTGGTAGAGACTGTTATGAATTAGGCACCTAAAAAATTCACTTCGGTTGCAACAAATTGCATGAACCATTGCAAGAGAAAAGTAGTATAGTAATTGATAAGTAGCCGCCTTTGTTTTTGTGCAAACAGCCGAAGACCTTTTTTTTTGTGGGAATAGTGGTGTTTATTGGGCTTACTAAGTTTTGCCACGTGTTTTATTTTGCGGCTTTTCAAAATTTTAACTCCGAACCCTTGGCAGCCTTAAAGGGCATTGACGTTCGCCAGTAGTAAAGATATTCTTAGTTTTTTAAGGTCGAATAAACTGGCAAGATTGCCTTGGAAAAATGTAGTGATACTGGCTTTCGAAGTGCGAAGGAGCTGTATTTGAATTGTCAGCCGATTCTATAACTAAGACAAGCAGAATACTTGTCAGGTATCAGGAGAGAGTGTGCAGCGGTGTTAAAATTCTTCAGTGCGGGCCCTTTTTAAGCGCTGATCCTGTAGTTGGGGAGTCTTTTTTCCTTAGTTTATAATGAAAGCTCGGAACTCGAGAATTTTTATGGATTTCCCTGTGATGCCGATGAGGTCCCGGAGCTCTCTGCATAGTGATAGACAGGGATCCCATCGGCCGGACTATGACGAGAGCCCCGACGGCCAAATTTGGAGGTTTCTACAACCTCACATCGAAACTCATCGCCGCAGTTGGTTGCAACAGGAGTGAGGTGAAACGGGGTCGGCGGAGTAGCCGATAACATCACCTTGAAATAACAAGGTGCCTTGTGGGGACAAATGGTCTAATCTTTTCGAAGGACAAAATGAAACTGGATTGGGTTTTCGGTTATTCCGGATGACTTTGCTGACAGACCTAATGACCACGCGTCACTTGAGTGAAATCGGTGGCCGAGGTCAAAAAGTAATATCTAACAAAAGTCTATTGTTGTGGTCCTTTCCACCATTCGTACCTCTTACCCATACGTCCTTCAATGCCTTCAAAGTCCTGCCTAAGCATACCCCATTAGAAGTCACTACTTCTTTTTGCCATAACTACCACCATTAGTTGTCCCAAAAAGGATGTGCTATCAATATATTTGGCCTTGTAGAAGTGACGTATTCTGAGTCTGCCTAAAATTGCGGAACTACAAATGGTAATTTCCTTCTAAAGAAGGGTGGGTTTTGGCATCTACAACAAAGAATCTACAACAACTTGTTTTTTCGCTATTTAACATACACCGACCAAATGAATCCACTACCAAAATGATCTCTGTATCAACAATTGTGGTTAGGAATAAACTAGCTGTGTCAAAATGCGTAACTTACCTTGGCATGCTGTGTGTTTATATTCCAGCTTATGGCGGCAAGTAATTATACTAAATTTAAAAGTACAAAAGTTTAGTAATGTAGGTGACCCCAGTAATACATTTTCTGCCTCCAAAACTTATGGCATTTTTACGTGCGTGCCACGTCAATCACAGCACGCAATGTTTTACAGTCGAATATTTACTTCTTGTACAGTTGAACTATCAAAACTTCCTTCACATCTTTGTGCCAATAACTAGTATTTTATGTTAAGCTAACAATTCGTGCAGGTACTCTTCCAAGCAAGCAGAGTTTGTGTATTAAGTAAATATCTTTTTCGAAAAGGAACCCTAGAAAGTAAGGAGACAGCAAATAAAACATCGCTCCGAATGCCTTAAGTATTCAGCTTGACAGGGAGGTGGAGCACCACACACCGCAATACACTACACCGACGCTGCGACCAACCGTGGCATAGTTTTAATAGATAGTGTCAGAGGCATCATCTACCTGCGCGGAAGCTGCGCAAACGCAAGGACTATCAATGCAAAGTCTCGACACAATACCCATTGTACCTGCTTTAAATTTATGTTTTAGGGTAACTGATATGCCCTATTAGTAAAAGCATTGGTAGATAAAACTCGCATAAAGAGTGTTTTCTTTGCCTTTCCCGAAAATCAATTTTTGAAATGCAGTCAATGGTGCATTTTATAGGATTCAAATCTGCAGGCAAATCAATGCGCTTCCCTGTCTTGAATTCGTTTTTAAACAGATTTTGTGATCTCACTAATGGCGGTGGTAAAACCAAAATGCACTGCAAAAAATACGTTCCTGTTGCCGTATGTTTAGACATTTATACTGCATTATACATTAGACTCAGTTTTTATGATGCCATTCTGGCATCCCTTGCTGCTCTTGTATTTGGTGGAAAACTGTACGTTTCGGTCTCAAGTTACCTACAAGGGCGACAACATTTCATGTCCACGATGGAAGGCCCAACTTCCTACTATAATACACAAAAAAGAGTACCACAAGGACCCTTCTTAAGCCCTCTCCAATTCAAACTTACTCTCATCCATCTAAAGCGAGTACTACCAACTGGCGTCCACGTCACAATTTATGTGGACGATATCTGCATCTGTTGTGCGTCGCGATCGCGTCGTACCATGTAGCAAAGGCTACAGAAAGCCCTCGCAAAAATATCTGCGTATCTTTCACCCAGAGGAATACACCTGCCTTCCGAGAAAAGTGTCGCCATTGCTTTTACTCGCAAGCACATGAAGCGATATCCACTGGTTCTAAGAGGCCGCACGCTACAATATGTGCGAACCCAAAGATTCGTCGGAATCTTAATAGATCGAAATCTTTTCTGAGCTCCTGAAGTGAAGAAACTACGTACAAAAAATAAAAAGACATCCCCCTCGCGAGGGGCACGATCAAATGCACAGCATTTCCGAGGGGGTGCGCCGGCAAGTCGTATCTCTCGATCGCGGGACCCGTGTCGCCATCTTTTGGAGGCGCGGGACAACTTGTGGCGCTTTCGAAACAAACGAGAAATGAGTGAAGGATATAAGGCGCGTTCGGTGCATCGAAATCTGTGTCGGTTTCGTGGCTC
Organism: Haemaphysalis longicornis; assembly: GCA_013339765.2. Lineage (NCBI taxonomy): Eukaryota > Metazoa > Arthropoda > Arachnida > Ixodida > Ixodidae > Haemaphysalis > Haemaphysalis longicornis. The sequence goes on from CM023454.1 coordinate 108,785,283, forward strand.
GGTCGGTAGTGCGCCGGGCACCTTGCGTTCCGCCCGCGGCGTCATGGATTCGAAACCGGGCGCCGGAAACTGTTATTTCTTTTATAGTGTAGTGGCCTGGCTGCGGACTACGACAAGGCGCGCCTGCGGACTACGACAAGGCGCGCATGCGGACTACGACAAGGCACGCCAACGCCGCGTGACATTGTGAGTTACTAAAATGCTATGCATTTAAAAAGCGAACCCTACACAAAGGAGGGCAAATTTACGCTTTCTGTGGTGAGGAGTGTCCGCATACGGGTCGAAAACACATGTCTGCGCTCGCCGCTTCGAGCCGCGCTCGCAGAGCTGGGTCCATTGCACGACGAAACGCACGGTAGGGAAAGCAGGTATCCGAAAACACAACAGTCGGATAACCCCACATGAAGGCAACTATGCCTGAATTACCGCACCGCTCCTTCCGCACCGGAAACGAGCGACTCCGCGTTGCCGAGATAAAGAGAAAACCTGCCGGCCCATGACATATCGAAGGCTCCCAAAGAGAACGTCACGAGGCTCCCCCCTCTCCGGGAGAGGGCGCGCAGCCTTGGCCGCGTAGTCCACGCTGAGTTGAGAGGGAACAATTATGGGCGATTTTTCATTGCGCGTATCTTCGGTGATACTGAACGGATTTTAATAATTCTTGCGGGAGGAGATTCCTGAGACAATAGACTTAATCCTAACATGCATTTTAAATAGTCGGTTGTAAGTGTTGCAGGATCCCTTTAAGAAGCTGGAAGTACAAAAACTTGTACAGCAAAAACTTAAACGAGAAAGTGAGCGATGGGTCTCGAATATACAGGCAAAGGATAAATGCATGCCGAGAAAGTTTTGGAATCATGTCGAGGAAGTAAGGAAAAAGACCGAAGTACAACGTCATGTCATAAACGGCGAAGGCCAGTTACTAAAAGGAGAAGAATCGGTTTTCCACATGCGCTCAATGATACAAGAGAAGTTCAGAAGAACGGAGAGAGGGCTACAGCATTCAGGGAGTGGGGCAAGCGAAGTGCGTACAGATAGAGAGCTAAAGTTGGAGAATCTACACTGGAAAAATGCCGAAGAAAATGTTCCAGCTAATACGGCAAACAGGGACGGATGAAAGTCCTATACGGCTTGGTCAACCTACTGGGTCCAAAAAGCAAGGCACAAATGATTCGAGCAATCGAAAAAGTGATAAAAACCAAGCAAGTATAGGACAATTGGGCGTAAGAGTAGGATGAAGATGATATATAAAGGTAAAAAGAGACAGGGCTAATGACAATTCGTACAGGCCTATTACAGTTACCCTCAGTGGTATACAGTTGGCAATGCAAGCTATAAAAGCGGAACTACAGGCGTGGATAGAGGGGAACAGCATACTGGGGAAACTACAAATGGCTTCAGGCGAGACAGACGCTTAGAGGACAATTTATTTTTCTTAACCCAACTGCATAGAGGTGTCAATGGCGCAGGAGCGACCACTATGGATAGCATTTCTCGATATAAAGGGAGCCTACGACAACGTAGATAGATAACTTCTATGGAGCATACTTGAGCTGAGGGATTAGGCCAGGACTTTATACAGCTGTTGCAGGGGAATTTACAATGAGAGCGAGGTGCGAATTACCTGGGAGGGGCAAAAGTGCACGGAACCGGTAGTCACAAAGAGAGGTTTAAAGCAGGGTTTTCCTCTGTCGCCATTGCTGTTCATGCTGTACATGGCTAGAACTAGAAAGAAAGCTTGAAGGCAGTAAAATAGGTTTCAATCTATGCTATAGCCGCAAAGGACAAGAAGTGGAACAACATATCTCGGGACTGATATATGCAAATCACAATAGTACTACTAGCAGACAGCAAACAGTGTCTGCAACAGCTCACAGATATCTGCGGGGAAGAAGCCACTGAACTAGGCTTAGAGTTTAGCACAGCAAAGTCGGGAGTTCTAGTTTCAATGACAACGCCAGTAACGAATCGGTATTCGTTCCAAAAGCAGCAATACCGTGGTAACAGAATACAAATATCTGGGCGTATGGTTAAACGAAGGTCAGGCGTATCTAAAAACTCGTGAAGAGCATTTAAGAATGAAAGACACAAGACACGCCTCTATCATGAAGCATAGAGCACTCTGGGGATATAACAGATATGAAGTAGTGAGGGGAATCTGGAAGGGAGTAATGGTACCAAGCACTGACCTTTTAAAACGCAGTAGTGTGTGTCAAATCAGAGATTCAATCAGGGCTAGAAGTAAATCAGCGGGCCGTAGGTCGATTGGCATTAGGAGCACACAGTAAACACAACAAATGAGGCAGTGCAGGGAAACATGGGATGGGCATCCTTCGAAGTGAGAGAAGCACAGAGCAAAATATGTTTTGAAGAACGACTTAGAAATATGGATGATCAAAGATGGGCGGTCAAAGTGTTACGGTATCTTACATGAAAAGCGTGGACACACAATGGAGGAAAAGAACCAGAAGGCTCAGGACCAAGTATATGATACCTGGAAGTGCAGGGGAAACGACCAAGGCAATAAAAAATGAAGTGAAAGAAACAGAAACAACGACCTGGAAAAAGAAGATGGATACGAAGACGTCCTTTGGATATCTACAGGATCGGGAATCAGGAGATCACAAGGGAAAAATTATTCGATAATACCAAAGGGAGTGCATTGCTTTTTGAAGCCCGAGCGGGTTACTTGCGGACAAAAACGCTATTCCGCGAGCCGGTACAGGAAGAGGCTATGCGCAGGATGCGGAAATGAGCCAGAAACCATGCGACATATTGTAACGGAGTGCAAAAGTATCCGTCCAGTCCTCAGTGATGGAGCCATCCAGCTTCCGGAGGCCCTTGGCTTTAAGGTTAGCGGAAAAAGGGAACTCGACAGCAGTAGAGGTTAGTAAAAGAAGGTTAGAATGTTGGTGGAAAAAGAGCAGAGGACAATCTGGGAAGACATGCGAACAAAGAAGTCAGACTAACACAAAAATTTCGTAAAAGTATTTGCTTTTAGTTTGACATTTTTTATTTTATTTTTTATTTTTTTTGGCGAGGGGATTGTACAGTAGCGTTGCGACTAAGGCCGCTGTGCAACGCCACCCCGTTACAAAGAAGAAGCCACTAAGCATCATCAGCATCATCGGGCCGGACAACCGTCAATACAAGGGGAAATACCACAGGCATGCAGCGGAGATCATTCATGGCAAAGGTGGTTGCAGCGCTAACGTTGGGTGTGGTTGCAGCAACAAACTCAGCCCAGCGGTGCAGTGCCACTGTGGGGATGGTTGTAGTGCTGACTCACCGCAGTGGTGTGGCGCCACCGTGTGGGATGGTTGCAGCGCTGACTCACCCCAGCAGTTCGGCGCCACCGTGGGGAATGGTTGCAGTGCTGACTCACCCCAGCGGTGCGACGCCCACCATGGTGGGATGGTTGCAGGGCTGACTCACCCAAGTGGTGCTGTGACTCAGCCCTGCAACTTCACCGCACAGAACCGGCTTTTTCACGACAGAACACAGGTGGCACACGCTTTTATGCAAGACACTTGGCAATGCAAAACGCAGCAAAGAAACATTGTTCGAACACTTAAAATAAAGCAATTGTCGTTTACCAACCTTTTAGAACAAAAAAAGGTTTTTTGCAGGCGACGACCACTTTGTGGCTGCTCTCCGGCACAGGAACGACGCAGTCATGCTCCTTGTAGTTCATTCATTGTCCCATGACCGGCTTAAGGTGATAGGAATGAGCTCGGTTTGGTTCAGATGCAGAAACCCACAATCCGTTTTGGCGATATGTGATCGGCTACTCTGCAGCTTTACCGATGTTTCTATTCTGCGTAAAGCTTGCTACTCAGGCAATCTTTGCTTCGAAAGTGTGCATGTCTGGTGTGTTGTGGCGTCAATTGTGACCTTTTTTCTTTCCTTTCTATGCCAGCTTGTAAAACGTGTAGGCATATTGGAGGTGTTTCAACGTATGAACGACCAGTTTGGATGCCAGAGGCAGTTTTTTGAAGCTGCATCCAACGAGTTACTGAGCTGGACAGTGGCCTTTTCCACCAGTGTTTATCTATAAATCACAAGTGTGGTTTAGGGGCCTATTGTCTTTGAAACGGATGCATTAATACAGTTGGTGTGGAGCTCCATCCAGTCTAGTTATCGAAGAGTAATTGAAATTTAAGCTGTCATTCTAAAAACCCGCAGTGACAAGAAAAGGTGTTGAAATTTGAGGTTCAATTGTCTATGACAAACAGCTTCCGTCATTTGATTGAATAGAAGCTAGACATGCAGATGTGTTATCAAACGTAGCTGCGAATATCTGACGAAAAATTTCCGACCTTCGAATTTCTCCCACTAGGCCCACAGATATCCGCTGGACGTCCGTATAAAGCTAAATGTCCTAGTCTGGGATGGACGTCTGGTGGACGTGCTGCAGGATGTATATTTATAGGATACGTGAATGTCCATTCAGTTTAGCCCCTACGAAACGACCGAACGAGCCTACATTTTTGTATAGACGTTCATTAGGGTCGCATAGATAGAATAAGTAAATTCGTCAAGACACCCGTCATACGTCTGAATAGTTTCAGAAATATTTCTCAATTATTTTTAACACTGATCGTAATGACCCTCGAGTAATTACCATTTATACCTTCTGCTGCCTGCAGCGGGATGCAAAGAATTCCTAGATCACAGAATAACTCAATTTCTCTAACCATTGCGGAGAAGTGTGCGCAGTGGTTACTTTTGCATTTCAGTCAAGGTTTCGGGGACGGGGTGTAACTATTTGCACAGTGTGAGCAGGCTAAGAACATGCGTTATAAATGGTTTTTGAGGGGAAATCTAGGCCCGGTGGGACATAACATGGCAGAAGCAGTACGGTGGGTTTGGCCGGGAATAATTTCACGACGCCATCGAAGACCTTTCTGTAGTGTTTAGGCCTAGGTACCGCACATTCTGGCTCCTTCGTGGAACGCGGAGAAGTACCCCGCATTTTCCTGACGCGAGCACAAAAAGTTCGCTAGACATTTACTCAGCTTGCTCTATGCGCCCGCATATATACGATGCCGTAAGGGCGCGTTTGTTAAAAACGTATCTTTATATTGAAGGATATCCGACGGGAAGAGAATAGCTTTGCTAAATGGAACCGGGGATATGCAATTTTTTGTTTTTTTGAATTCATGGTAGGCATTTCGATTTGCAGTACACCTGAACAAAAGTGGTTGCACGCATCGCATCCTCAATATACCCGACCGGTTCTGCCAAGCTGGAAGTGGGCTAGTGGTCTTTAAAAAAATAAATATGCAGGATTTAGTCGCAATAATCAAACATTCGATGTCCGTACTTACCGCTCTCCGCGAATGTCAATTTACCCTGTGAACATATCGTGTATAAATGCCTTTTCTACTTGCGACAGGAGCAAGAAACGGGCGCTGATTTCTGTTGTTCTTGTCGCTGCGACAAAAGTTCGCCAGTACCATACAAGAGCAACGTCAATGGATAGAATAAGAGCGATGCGGCGTGATGGTGGAGGGGGGTGGTAAAACATTTATGTTTAGTAAATAAGGTTGATCGCTTGAAAGAAGGAGAAGCCCTCTTCCAGGAACCCCTGCGGTGGATTCGGCCCTTGGAGCCCTGTACAATCAACTGTAGCTGGTCCCCTGGGTCCAAATCGCACAGCACGGCCTTCCAACGCTTCAAGGTGAGGGGCGAATAATGGAGGCTGCTGGTGTGTCTTGGCAATCCCAGCTAGTGAGGTACAGGGTTGGATGTTCGCTGGCAGGGTGGGCATGTTGGTGGACATATTCTGGGTTGTATTATATGTAGCAAGAGTAAGGTGGGGGTTTGTGTAGAGTCTGTAACTTCCGCCATACCACAGCCTCTTCTCGGGTGAGCTTTGGTGGGTGTGGTGGGTAAGCATATCTGGCAAGGCGGGGGTGTACAAGTGCACGCTACTGCTTATCGATAGGCTCTGGGTCACGGAGGAAACTATTGCGGTGCAATGGAGGGTGCATTGTAGGGCTCTCACGTATGTATGTCGTTTTGGTCGAGCACTGCGTCACCTTGCGTCCATATTAGTACAGTACGGTTTAGGGTATCCTGGTGTTTCTTTAGTAGTACGCAGGGCAGATATTGAGATGCAACAGTGGCCCTAGTTTCTGCATGCCTGCTGGCCGTCTGTGATTATGTGGAGAGGTGTATTTGAAGTTGGAGACGCCATTGCGTAGCGGGATGTTCGTTTCTTCGGATACAACGATATTTGGGTTTTTACGGTCGCAGTGCCAATCACATCGCCTAAGCCGTCGATGACGCTTTTTACTGTGGAAGGGTGCGATGCGTAGTGGGCCGCGTCCTGTCAAACGCACATGGCTGGGGTTACAATGACTTCCCCTGCAGGATTTTTACCCGCGCTTGTCTCTGATGTGCGGGATGCTCGAGGGTTCATGTTGCGGGGACGCGGAGTGAACCCTGATGAGGGTACGGATATCCTGCGACCCAGTTTCCGGGTCGAGGGGGTTGGCGCCCGAAATCTGGTAGCCTGCCTGCCGCGGGACTAGAACGACCGTAATCGCGTTGCTTCTGTTACTACCAGTAGCAGGTGAGAATGGGACTAAAGACAATCATTCTTAATAGTTGATAGTTTGTATGTGTACTTTCCTTATGCGAGTCCTCGTTTTTTCCCTCGTACGTTCTTGTGCTTCCCAGCACTCCTTTGTTGTCACTTGCCTCGGTAAATAGTTTACCATTGTTGATGCAGCCCCTGTCGGATAGTAGCGTTCAACACACACTGTGCATATTGCACCTGTTTCTCGACGTCTACTGTGTATCTTTTATGGCGATTTGTAAATATTTCACCTGAGTGATGGTCCTGCTTTTTGAAATTATTACTGTGTGGTGGTATCTGACCAAGCACCAATGCACAATCTCAGTGCTATTACTGCCATATTCCACTGGAATACAAGTATACTGTGGTTATTGTGGCACCCCATTTTGGTGACTATTTTTCCGTCCTTGACATAATTACAAAAACATTACAAATAATTTCCGTCAGTTTAACACTCACATAAAGCAGTGGCAGTGTTCGCAGAGAAACTAATTTTCTGTGTTGCAAATTTTTCCAAGGGAACTCGTCTTTCGAGGTTACACCTCATCCTCATAAAAGTGATTCGTACTCCTTGCCTGCTACGCATTTCTAAAATTACAGTGATTGCTTGCTCGCAAAAATAATACTTGAACTTTATTCTAGCCCAAAGTAGCAATGACAAGACAAACAGTCATCATCATCATCATCATGTAGATCATCATCACGAGCCTATCTATGCCAACTGCAGGGCAAAGGCCCCTCCCATTATTATCGAATTACCCCGTTCTTTGCCACTGTGACTAATTTATCCCGGCTAACTTCGTGATCTCATCTGCCCATCTAACTTTGTGCTGCCCCTGCAACGCTTGCCTTCTCTAGGGATCGACTCTGTTACCCTTAATGACCAACGGTTATCTTGCCTTCGCATTGCATGCCCAGCCCACGGCGATTTTTCTTCCTAATTTCTACTACTATGTCCTTAGCGTGCGTTTGTTCCCTGACCCACCCCACTCTCTTCTTGCCCCTAATGTTGCACCTATCATTTTCCGCTCCATTGCCTCGCTGAGTCGTTCTCAATTTAAGTTTAACCCCTTAGTAAGCCTCCAAGTTTCTGCCCGCCCCGTAGGTGAGTACAGGTAAGATGCAGCTGTCATACACTTTCTCCTTGAGGGACAATGGTAGAGTGCTATTCACTATCTGAGAATGTCTGCCGTATGCACTCCACCCCATTCTGATCATTTTACTTATCTCTGCCTCATGGTTGGGATCAGGGGACACAACTTTGCTAAGCAGCTATATTTTAAAACGCAGAGCATTTCAGTAACTCACGATGTCACCCGCGTTGGCGTCCGTAGTCCGCGTCCGCATCGCTCCCCTACACTATATAAAAAAATAATACTTGCCGGCGCCAGGTTTCGAACCTACGACTCTGCGGGCGGAACGCAAGGAGCACGGTACTCTACCAACTGAGCCACCAAGCCGACACAGAACGGACGGTTACGAACGTGCCTTATATCCTTGACTCATTAAACCGTCGGCCAGAGGTGCGCCCTCTCCCCCGCGTCCTCCTCGCCTTCTCTCCGCTCGCAACGCCCTCTCTCGCCGCGTTCGGTTCGGGCGCACAACAGGTGGGGACGTGCGCAACACCCTCTCTCGCCGCGTTAGTTCGCGCGCAAGAACAGGTGGGGCGCTCGCATCGCGCTCTCTCGCCGCGGTCGGTTCGCGCTTAAACCACATATGTCGTTCGCGCGCGCTGCGGTCGCTAACATCTGTGGCGTGATCGTCACGTCAGCATCACGCGTTCGCGTGGTGGCGATTTCGGCGCTATAACACTCTCTCGCGAGGGGCATTGGATTGGATTCGATTGGATTGGCTTGGATTGGCTTGGATTTGGATTGGATTGGATTAAAGTGGATTGTGTTGGATTGTGTTGCGTCATGGCCGCGCCACGTTGCGTCATAGCCGCTCCACGTTGCGTCATAGCCGCGGCAGGGGGTTCACGGCACGTTTCACCATCGACTTCATCGACAATGTCTACGCTGGAAGACAACAATTACAACAACAACAACCAATACGTAATCCATACGACTTGCAGGCGCGCCCCCCCGCAGAAATGCTCTGCATTTAATCGTGCCCCTCGCGAGGGGGATGTTTTTCTTTACCACTTCCACTACCTCGCCCCCTGTTCCAAACTGCGGCGCTGTCCCGAGGTTATTGATCATTACTTTAGATTCCTACATATATATTCAAGCCAAAATTTCTACTTTGTTTGTCAAGTGCGGAAAGCATCCTTTGCAATTCGTCCTGGAGTTACTTAGCAAAGCCAACCTCATCAGAAAATGTGAAGCTACTGAGGTATTCTCCATTAACTCTACTCCCACCTGTACCCAATACAACGTTCTCAATACTTCTAGTCAACATGCTGTGAATAAAATTGGGAGAGATTGTGTCTCCTTGTCTGACAACCCTTCCTTATAGGTATCTTACTGCTCTCCCTATGGAGGATGATGGTAGCTGTAGACTCATTATAGATATCCTCCAGTATTCTTATATAATGCTCATCTACCATCTGGTTCCATAGGGCCTGAATGATGGGTACGGTTTCGACCGAGTCAAATGCTTCTCATAATCTATGAATGCTATATATAGGGGTTCAGTATACTCATCGCACTTCTCTATCACCTGATTGATCGTGTGAATGTGGTCCGTTGTTGAATAACCTTTATGGAACACTGCTTGTTCTTTAAGTTGACTTAAATGTAAAGTTGCAGAAATTCTGTTAGCGCTTACCTTGGTAAGTACCTTGTAGGCGACTGACAGTAAGCTGATCGGCCTGTTTTTTTCAAGTCCTTCATGTGCCTTTCTTATGAATTATGATGATGTGCGCGTTCTTCCAAGATTCCGGTACACTTGCGGACATTAGGTTTGCCAATTTTCAAGTACAATTTCTCCGCCATCCTTCAAGAGGACTGCTGTTTTCTGATCCTCCGCAGGTGCTTTGCCCCTTTCATTTCTTTCAAAGCATTTCGTACTTCTTCGGTCGTGACTAGTTGGATGTCTATCTCCTCTGAACTACTTTTTTGTTCGGCAATTCTCTGGATGTCCCAGCTTCGGTACAGATCCTTATAGAACTCCTCAGACACTGTGACTATTTTATCCCTATTTGTGACGACATTACTTGTTTATCTTTATGTGCCTACGTCTCAATTTTCCCCAGGCCATGACACCTCTTCACCGATTTCTGAGCCACCTCGTTCTTTACAGCGCATTCGATCCTCTCGATAATATACTTCCGTATGTCAGCTGTCTTCTGCTATTGATTAACTTCGAAAGCTCTGCTAGTTCTATTCTGTCAGCTGGGGTGGAGGTTGTCATGGTTTGTCGTTTACTAATTAGATCTTTCGTCTAGTGGGAAAGAATACCAGTATCCTGTTTTGAAAACGTACCCCCGATTTTTACTGCACTCCGTATAAGTGCGTGTAATGTGGTCGCTGGCTTTGTGTATCGTGAGCTCGGCTTCTCCAGTAAGAGCTGATTATCGGTTCTCCAGCGCGATCCTGAAATCTTCTACTTACGCCTTATTGTTAGCTCAGTAATCGGCTTCTTTCGTACTAGCTTGCTGCGTGCCTCCTCAAATCAAGCGTAATTTGAGATCTTTCCTTATGGTGGTCAGTACACCTGACCCTTCTGAGCACTTCCACATGCTTCACGACGCCAGGGGTATCGCATATTATAAAGTCTACTTTATTTTTATGGTCCCCATTCGGGCTCCTTCACGTCCACTTCCGCCTCTTCCGTTTACAGAAGGTATTCATTATGCGTAGGTTATTCTGTTCTGCAAACTCAACTAGACAGTCCGCCCTGGTATGTATACAGCCTAGACCATAGTTCCCATTTGCCTTGTTTCCAGCCTGATTCTTGCCTACTTTAGCATTGAATTCCCCCATAACTACGGTATGGTGTATTTTTATTTTAGCCATTGCCGATTCCACATCTTCATTGAAGTGTTCCTCTACCTGGTGCTAATGGCTAGATGTTGGGGCATAGCCACGTACCACCTTGAGCTTGTATCTCTTACTTAGCCTAATTACAAGACCTGCTGCCTTTCGGTAATGCTATGGAATTCTTCTGTTTCCAGCCATGCTTTTATTGACTAGAAATCGCCCTCCCTGTTCTCCTATGTCCACTAGACCACGGTAACATAGGAAATGTCCATTTTTCAGCACCATAAACGCTTCACCTGTCGTAACCTCACTAAGCCTATGACTTTCAATTTATTGCCCTTTAATTCCTCGAACAACACGTCTAGACTCGCTTCACTAGATAAGGTTCTGTTGGTAAACGTTGCAAGGTTCAGATTCCAATGGCGGTCTGTCCGGGTGCAGGTATTCGTAGCACCATCTGCTGCGTCACAGGTCTGACCACCGCCGGGGTACTTGCTTCGCAGCCACTGGAGACTGCGGGCCGGGGTTAATTGGCGTTTTCATGGGAGCTATTCACAAACAGAGCAGTGTGGACTGTAAAATTCCTTTTATTCGAATAAAACATGTATAGTGCTTACGGAATATGGGGATGTGATGAGCTCTGGGAAGTAGTACATTTAGATTTTGGTGTGGAAAGGAAAGCTATAGAAGGAAAAGCCCACCTTTGGCATACGAGTGCGCACCTTAATACAGAGCATGCAAGAGGAGAACAAGACTGAGAGTGGGCACTTCGCCGGTCGGAGGTTGGGGTGCTCTTGCAAAGAAACTGCAATTCCCCCCCTGAGCGTGCCAGAGCTAGCGCGCCAACATGTCGCCAGCTATCACCTCGTCACCAACGTTCGCCTAGTAGCGCTGTTCATCAGCATCCCGCACTGCACCTTTTACCGGCGGAGCGATATCATGTTTTACTATTCCAGCTGCGCTTGAGCGAGATACCCGTGCCTCATCTGCAGGCCCACCTAGATTCTGGTCAACTTGGGGACCAGCAAACATCACGTTACAGGAACAGTAGGTGGCTCTGGCGCGGCAGCAGGGGTATCTCACAAGCACAGCTACAACAGCAGGGTACACCCTCCTGGCTCAGTAGTTGGGGCACGTTACTGAGTGATTTAGCCGTTCTTTTAAGCGACCACAAGCACCTACAGTCCGAGGGGCCAGTGGCGTTCCTCGTCTTCTTTAGTACGAAATTAGTTTACGTGCCCCACTTCAAGCTAAACCTCAAAATGAACGTACATACGCGTCAGGCTTGTCTAGGGCAAGCGAGTGCGCGGCATGGGAGCGTGCGGGCGACATCTGCTGATAGCGGCTGGGTTGAGATAGCTTGCCATTGCGCGTGCGCCGATCTCGGACAGGGTCAGGCCGGTTTCGTTTCGCATGTTGCCGCTCGAATTTGCAGACGCCACCACCCTCGAGGGGCGATTGTCTTTCACAGTGGCAGCGGGAGCGTGACAGGCCAGATAGACGCGTCGTTCGACGCGGTGCAATAACTCATCAGGCGGTTACGCAATGCTAGAAACGACCTCCGCTAATCTTCTGAATCTCATGTTTAGCAAACAAAAGCAAGCAACAAGAACGCACTGCAGCGCTTTCCGTCGAAACTTTTGTGCGATTAATTAACGGCTGCACTGATAATGCATGTCGTCAATTACGGCCTTTACCCCGTGTCACCGCCCTACGATTGGCACTTCAGAATAAAAGCGCCCCTTGTGGGCGGGGGCGTCTCTAAGTTTGGGAGGCCCATGCTCTCAGACGAGCGACCCGAGCCTGTCCGAGATCCACGCACGCGCAATGGCAAGCTATCTCAAACCCAGCAACTATCAGCAGATGTCGCCAGCATGCTCGGAAGCCGCGCGCTCGCTTGCCCTAGACAAGCCTTGACGCGCCTGTACACAGAAGACACATTAACCCTGCGCCTACTCTGCTCAGCCGCTTGGATATAGTAGTAAACCGAACGCGTTGATGCGAGGGCACTGTAGGAATGTGCGTGTACTTCTTGGGCGGGAGAACGAGGTCCCTCGGCGGATTCCAATCCATCAGCGCGTGAAGCTTGTCTAAATGAAGTTTATTTACTCACTCACTCATTCACTTGATCAGTCACTCACTCATTTACTTTACTATTTTTACACTCGTGGTTGTGGCTTGCCAGTTGTGAATGCGGGAAAAAGCCGCGGAGTGAAGAAGTGCATACTGTCTTCCTCATTGATAAATTCAACCTTATCTGCAATTCAGGAGAGGCCTGTATGTAAAAGTGTTTTTTTGACACTTAAGACACGAATTACATTTGGCGTCCGTTGCTGGGCATGCAAACTATTATTGAAAAAAGATCTAACGTGGCATCTGGGCATAAACGATGTTTGATGGTAAAGGATCAAGTCACAAAACATCCCCCTCGCGAGGGGCACGATCAAATGCCGAGCATTTCTGCGGGGGGGCGCGCCTGCAAGTCGTATGGATTACGTATTGGTTGTTGTTGTTGTAATTGTTGTCTTCCAGCGTAGAAATTGTCGATGAAGTCGATGGCGAAACGTGCCGTGAACCCCTGCCGCGGCTATGACGCAACGTGGAGCGGCTATGACGCAACGTGGCGCGGCTATGACGCAACACAATCCAACACAATCCACTTTAATCCAATCCAATCCAAATCCAAGCCAATCCAAGCCAATCCAATCGAATCCAATCCAATGCCCCTCGCGAGAGAGTGTTATAGCGCCGAAATCGCCACCACGCGAACGCGTGATGCTGACGTGACGATCACGCCACAGATGTTAGCGACCGCAGCGCGCGCGAACGACATATGTGGTTTAAGCGCGAACCGACCGCGGCGAGAGAGCGCGATGCGAGCGCCCCACCTGTTCTTGCGCGCGAACCTAACGCGGCGAGAGAGGGTGTTGCGCACGTCCCCACCTGTTGTGCGCCCGAACCGAACGCTGCGAGAGAGGGCGTTGCGAGCGGAGAGAAGGCGAGGAGGACGCGGGGGAGAGGGCGCACCTCTGGCGACGGTTGAATGAGTCAAGGTTATAAGGCACGTTCGTAACCTTCCGTTCTGTGTCGGCTTTGTGGCTCAGCTGGAAGAGTACCGTGCACCTTGCGTTCCGCCCGCAGAGTCGTAGGATCGAAACCTGGCGTCGGCAAGTATTATTTTTTTTATATAGTGTAGGTGGAGCGATGCGGACGCGGACTACGGACGCCAACGCGGGTGACATCGTGAGAGACTGAAATGCCCTGCATTTAAAATTGACAAAGCAGCTTCCACAGAGGCTGCTCTGGCTGCATGACAACCACTCCCTCTCTATTTTTGATGGTTGCCCACTGGCCACAAGGCCTTGCCCACCTGTTCAATAACATTAAACGGGGCGAAGCTACTTCCTGCTGTTGCCAACCTGTTTCAGCTTTCGTACTTACTCCAGTGCGTTCGAAAGCTAGAGGTTCAGAGCGAGCTGTACTATGGGAGAAAACAACCTGTTTACAACTTAGCACCAATATTCTGTCCTCAGAGCAGCTGCTCCTGAAGGATGTCTTACTCATACTGATAGACACCTAAATGACGCACCGTCGGGAAAGTCTCCAATAGACTGCTACTCCTTGTTGCACAGCGTTTTGAAGCGTGCTCACTTTTATGCAAAATTGACGTTATGAACGAAATATTTTTTTTAGCGGTCCAGAAAAATTCCAGATTGCATTGAATACAACGAAGATGCCCTCTGCCGGATCTCACATTATGTACAATGAACCTTTTCTTGAACTACCATCATGTGACTTCGTAAAAAATTGTTCAGCAGTGTTCATTCATCAGAAATCAGCATGATGCAGATTGATAACTCATGCAAAAAAAGCCAGTGGTACTAAAATATTACTTCAACCAATTTTTTTGTCATTCTGCCTATTTCAAGTGGATATTCACTATGCACCACTTTGTACATTGCTGTAACTTTTTCGGTGCCTTTTTCAGGTAGGATTACGGTGGTGATGAATTCAGCCACTGTGTCCATGCTCTCGCGGGCCTCCTTGTGCAACTTCACGATGGGCAGCAAACGACTTCAAGTTTCTCCAAGTACATCAACGCGTTGTTTAACCGTGAATGCTTGTTCTTCCTCTGCAAGGGTGAATTTTTTCTCTTCCTCTCATCCCTGACTGCAGTAGGCTCTCTCAAATTTCTTCCATAGTCAGCAAGCATGTTTCAACCTCAGAATCACTCTTCTTAAATTCCTCTCAAAATTCCTTGGCTGTCGGTTCCATGCTTTCCGGACAACTCCTTTCTAGCCACAGAGTTCAGTGCTCTGATTCAGTGTCATGTTCCTCCTCTTCAACATTGGCATCCACTGCGGTCCAGGCAGCTTGTTGCGGTTTAGATCTGCTTTATTCAGTATTTCACTATATATTGCCTCACAGTCCACCAAACACCTGTGAGCATTTTTCGTGATAGTCGCACGCTAATTGGAACAGGCTTCTGCATTCTCCCCATTTGTCAGGATGCGCTGGAAAGCCTCCGCCGGGTAGTGCGACCTAAAAAACGTTATACCAAGATGAAGAGGATTGCAAGACTGACGTGCAGGTGGGCGAGAGAATTCAACTCCGATGTTAGTGAGACGTCTGTCGACTAACTCGTCCCAGTGACTGTCCCAACATTCAATTAATATTCCGATTCCGCTGTTTACGCCTACGAACCCACTTTATAAGCAGTTCATGCGACTATGCAAACACGTTGAATACTTGGTGTACTAAAATGGGAGCGATCAATTCCTTTATAACATTTCGGGTGAACTTACCAAACGACTACTAAAGGTTTTATCTGATGTGTACTCAAAGGATGCTGCAGACCAGTGTTGTGATTTTTGCCTTGAAATTCTCTGCCCTTTCAACGTGTGGTCTTTGTAGCGCAATGTATTGTTCGGGTACAGGTTCGTAAAAGACACCGGTCTCGTCAGCGCTTCATAGTATCGTCAGGTGCTGTAGTCGCTCATGACGCCGGGCAATTTCGCTTTTTGCCGTGCGCTCGTAGCAGCGTGTCCCTCTGCTTGCTTTACCGCGGACCTGTTTCTATACGCTTCCGTACCGCGGTCTGAACGCGCTGCCACCATCCACTGCTTGCGTGAAACAGGTGACTACGAAAAGCGCTGCGAACATTTACGGTTTTTGTCAAATCCAGGGGCCTGAAACTGGAATGTTAAGTCGCAAATATTTTAGCAGGTTAGAACGGAGTTGTCGACTGTTCTTAAATACCCACTAGACAGTGTCCAGCGCGGAGTGCACAGGCCGCGCACTCTCCGATGCGGCAGCGATCGCTTGGCGCTGGCTCCTAATCTAGGCAATGATGACGTATTTATACCAAATGCCTTCGCAACGTATACTTGACGCTGCCGGGAGCCCAGCCTACGCACGACATGCCCTTTTTCCCCTGGAAGCAGGCGGCGGTTTCGTTTGGTGCTCGTGATTAACCTTCTTGCATATGCTTTTTCTTTGTGTTGCTAGCGGTTTTAATGCTAAAGCTGTAGCTGTGGCTTATGGCTTCTGCTGGCTACGAGGTTATATAGGCAGCCAATCGAATTCAAAATAAATCTCGGTCAATTATTCGTCACGCGGAAATGAAACGTCGTTCTCAACAAACGATATGCTAGAAAAAGTGTGAGTTAGTACCTGTTGATGTGATCAATATGACCAGGAGATGTAGGATGGGGCAATGGAATATGATCGTTAGAACTGAATGTGCCCACTGCGCTGAATGTTGTTAAATTGAATGGCGGTGGCATTCAGTTGACATGGGAGCTTAGAGAGGGATTATAAAAGTTCTTACGACCGAATAGTGCGTTAAATGACGTTATTTCAAGTGGTATTTTACTGTACCAAGGCATCCAGTGAGCAATTCTTGCAGCCTAGCGCTGTCTTGTTATAAACATTTTTAAATGTTTCAAATCTTTACACCTTTAAATATTTTAACTCTTTCAAGTTTAAAGCTTTACTCATTGTCAGTCACTTGATCGCTGATTCATAGCAAAAGGTGCTGGGAGATTGCACAATAACCACGACATACTATGAAAATCGACTGGAGGGCCTTTGTTTGTCAGCGTGGCCCGTCTGTTTATCGTAGCTCTGCAGTCAAAGTTTTGTATGAATTTCGAAGAAGAAGCCGCAAAGGTTAAAATTCGTGCAGGTACCATAGTACCTGCACGCTACATTTCTTTAAATTCTTGCGATGGGATTTTGACACGATTTTTCTGGACGGTCACTCGGTTTGCGGCTGTAGAAAAGAGGCTTAAACGGAGCCCCATGGGAGAACTGTTTAACAGAGAGTGAACTGTGTTCCAAACTCTGTATCAGTTGCTAGAGCGCGATCACATCATGCACCCTTCCGGTAACGCTGCTTCGGCTGCGACACTACTTTGACAGTTCGGCTTGCACCACGGTGCACCCGTAGAGGCCCCAATAAATATATTAATTATGCCTACGATATAGTGCGTGCTAACAATACCGGCTTCATGTGTCTTCAAGAAACTAAAAATAATAGTTAAAACGATGATGATGATAACTAATGTCTGGCACCAGTTGGAAAATCCGAAAATCCCCCGGAAAATCTGAAAATCTAGTTGAAAAATCACCACGGAAAATCCGATGCGTGGGACATGCAATTCTTAGACATGAGCCTGACATTCCCTGGTCGCCATGTATGCTGGACGTATGCAGCTAGAAGCCAGAAGGGCCTTCTGCCTTTCTCATCCGCCCACACGAAGCTCGTCAAGTGAGGCATCGTGCTAGCGGCCCTGAAGAATTCTATGCTTCGTCGTGTCATCCACCCAATGTCCAAGAGCCTGGAGGCACAGGCCGGTAGGCGTCTAAGCGCAGGGTATCCCCGCACGTACTTTTGACTGTCGCGGAAAGTGTGGTGAACTCGACGACATCGAAAGCTATGCCGAAGATCCAGGAGACGAGGCGGGGGCGCATAAACGTCATCCCCTAAGTGCAGCAAAGTGTCAAATGGACTTAAGAAGATTAGCCCAGAAGGCGCGAATTAGGACAGTGTTTTCCGCACCTAACAAGATTGGGAGAGTGTGCAAAGTCGTCAACAACGTGACACCTCCAAAGGCGCCTTGCGTGATCAAACATGCCGCACGCTTCCGTTCCCTGTCGCGACCACGTAGTGTACGAGATCCCCTTCAGGTGCGGTGCATTGTACGCTAGACATGCGGGGAGATGTCTCAACGAGCGCCTGAGGGAGCACGCGTATGGCTTACGCGTCGGCACCGGGACCCACCTGGTTTCCCACTGCAAGGAGTGTGGGTGCAAACCACCTTATTTGGAGAACACCAAGGTTCTTAAGCACCAATTGGAGCGCGGCACGCGCGAAATTTCGAAGCTCACAGGATAGCGAAAAAAGGCGACAAGTGCGTGCGTCAGCCCTCAGTTACTTTGCTACAGAAGGAGCGTGACTACTTAGACGGGGCATGTCGGAGATAACAGCATCAAAATATTCCCCTCAGTGCTGTGTGCATTTTTATTTTTCACTGGTTTTTTGTAGTGTTCTTTTTCTTTTCTCTATTTTTTGATTGATTGCAAAGGTGTGACGTCGTCTGTGTTTTCGTATATATAGCAGAACGCAATAAAATACGCCCAGTTGCTAGTCAGCGGTTGTACTATCTTTTTTATGTACCGTCGTCAGCGTCCTTGCCCTGTTTTTTTTTTAACGATGTATAGCCCAACTATCCCAAATCCAAGCCTTACACCAGTTGGATTCTGGGCAAAAAGCGCCAAACATATTCATTTATTCAAAGCTGCTACGTCAAATGCGAAACGTTATATTTTAAAGAAATCCAAACTAGACCAAGTGCAGTGAGCTTGAATGGCGTATAGGCCCAACATCATTATTCATCTATAAGAAGATGTAATGTTTGAGACTGATGAAAAGCTGGAAAATGGGCTTAAACATTGGGTTGAAGGTCAGAATTTCTTATGGTCGTGCGGAACGTGTTGCCTTTATAGTTCAGGAAAATGTATGCGTCATGTGGTTTCGAGTGCCTTGCACGTTATTAGTATCCAAACTACTGATGAAGCCCACACAGGGGCCTTAAATGTCCTGTGCGAAGATACGAATGTATTGAATTTGTGTGCCGTATAACTAGCCTTGCCAAGGTGACTTCTGTCTATCAATTGCTAGGTTCCAAGTGTGGTTTTAATACGTGTATTTATTGTCTGTTGTTTCATTGTAGTAATCTTGTATTTTCGGAAGGTGTCGTTTGATGTATGGGATTACTTCTTGCAGGACTATTTTTATTGTGTCCACTGTATCTGTGCGTGTGTCAGGTGGCAGTCATGTGATCCATGTGCCGTTACTTCGGGCGATCCCACGGGACCTAGTGCCCGTCATGCAAAACGCTGAGGATTTGTCGGCATAAGCCAAAACTAAAAGTGGTGAAATAGATGATGCCGTAATTTTTGGAACGTTTGCGATGATAGCGTGCACGATTGCTGAGTAGAGCTCTGTGGGTGGTGGAGTTCCGAATATGATGCTGAACAATAAGACGTTCAACAAAAACAGCAATACCCATTGCGCAATGAAAATGCTCCTATTTACATATTATTTATGCAGGTGTTAGTGTTGGTTCATAGTGTAGCAAAAGACACTGCGATTGAAGTTTTGAATTTTTCAAAACAAAATTTTCGTCCCGCCACTTTTTCCTACAGATAACTAAAATGCTGCAAAAATGCAATTTTTGGTGGCTGTGTTTTTGAAACTTCTGAGGAAACAGTTCCATTATACACTGAAAATGAACATTGGGGCTACAAATCAGTTACGGATTTTTGGAAAATGCCTTAGAAAGATACAGAGAGCTCGAATGCTTCGTCTCTCGCCCTGAGTGAGAATAACACAGAAAAGATATCAGTTTCAAAACACCTTGAAGATTCCAGTCAATAAATGTGTACTTAAAGGCAAAGTGCGTCAATGATGAAAATGTAAAAGCATATCAGCGTGCCTTCCCCCTTATCTTTCGCAAGATTTGTGATACTCTTTTTACAGACGTTACACTTGCCTAGTGCGAAAACCTCCACACGCAAACTACACCCAAGCGCCGCGCAAGTTAGAACAATTACAAGGGCGTTCCCCTTGCTTATTCCTAAGTAACAACCCAATATCCTCAATAGGGACCCACTAAACTGTTGAAAACGTGCAGTAGAGGTTGTTTGTCAGCACCATAAGAGTCATGATGACCGGAGCTATTAGAATATGCAATGGTTTTATGCGCTTTTGTTCACGTTTGTTTATAACCAGGCTGAAGTTACGCTTCTTGTGAAAAACTACACGCAGAAATACTGTATTCCGATTTTATTGGCATTGACACGCCGTTTAGTTTCGAAGTCTTGGTATGGCTTCGTCCGATGCATTTTAGAGAACGACGCACACATAATTATCCTGCGTTTGGCTTATATAGCTCCTTATTGGACCATTGATCAAGAATATTCATACCAACTGGTCTTGGCGTTCACATAATGACACGCTTCAATACTTTAAGGCTGGTGAACGTCGCCTACATACATTGAATGATAAATGATTATTGGAAATGCCTTAGCGAGGGGGTTCAGCTACACTATAAAGTATCTGCAGCTAAGAAATACGCTTTGAAGCAGGACTGCTGCATGTACATGAACCTTTAGGAGTGCTGACCCGATTCGGAGGCAACAAATTCGTCTAGACACGACGCTATCAAGGCGGTTCAGCATGTCGCTACAAAGACAAATAAACACTGGTCACTGAAAATATCGTCTCGGCAAGATGTACCACATATGTTCCCGAGATTACAAAACCCCGATATGCACAACTGCATATGAGAGAAAGCACTCTTGTTTTACAAAGAAGCATCGCCATTTAAACTTTCTCAAGCGCCCTGCTCAGCTTAGCCTACCCGCACTCGAGAAAATACTGTCCTTAAAATAGTATTTGAGTCGCTGTTGATCACCTTCTGAAGACGCCTGTACAGACAGATTGTCAGGGACATACAACAATACTATTACGGTGAAGTAGGGTCTCTCTCTCGCTCAGGAAAGCCGCTACTATGGCCTCACTAAAAGACATTAGAATATGCCACGAAAGTCATATTTTATAATATATTTCCGAGTGCTTCAAGTGCGTCGTCGTGTACGCGTTTATTGTCATCTTTGTAATGTCTGCACCTGGAGCTAAACTTTTACAAGTACTCAGAATAATGTTCAGCTCATGAAGATAAAAGGAGAAGTAAGAGGTATTGGACCAAATAGTACCGCGTAAAAACGAGTTTTCACGTGATATATTCTTCACGAAAGCTTTTGTTTAAACGGCAGAACTGGAAACTGGTTGCCAGTGTAGTGTAACTTTGTTATCCTGGACTTAAGTGTGTCACCTGTGTTAGTGATCTCCGGCAGGGTATGTGTGTATTTTCATTTCAATGTTCGTATTCGTGTCTAGAGTTTGTGTGTCTGTGTGTGAGTTCATGTATGTGAAGAAGGTGAGGTAACTCTCCCTCATTGCCTTCTGGCGAGGACGCTTTCCAACAGCCTCGGCTCGTTTAAAAGATTTGAGATTTAAAAGGGATTTGGTCTGGAACGCAGACGAAAAATGCCCATGCCTCTAACTGGGTCTCTCGTGCTCCCCGGTTGTCGTCTATTCACCAGGGCAACCGTGTTATGTCCCGGACACTAGAGAACTGGGGAATGGACACTTGGGATGTGCAAAGAATGTGTGCAGTGAGAAATCTGAGTTGCATATTCAAGGTATAAAGTTTAATTTATGTGTACTGTAGTTAGAGGGTTTCTGTACCCTGATCACATTTCACTCTGCCGTTGTGCAGTTTTCAGCGAATTGGATTTTTCCCCCTTTTTAATATAACGTATACTGTGTGGTGTACATACATCTATGTATATATATAAATATATAAAATGTAGTGAAGAATATAGGCTATGCTCCGCAAAATCATCATCAGGGGGGTCGTACCAGAAAGGGCCATCTTGACCACTGCGAGCAACGTCATCATCAGAAAAAGACTGGCGGAAATCGTCATCGCCTTCGCGTAGAACAACGGGGTTCACTCGGACTTCTTCGATCGGCTCGTTGTCTGCTTCCCTGATCCGCGATTCCTAACCTATCGCCTTCAGAAAGATATTCGTCAATAAATCACCTTTCAAGTGGTGGAGGAGCCGGGGGGTCCACGCTTTAATCCTGGAACTCCGGAGCCGGACGTTACCCTGGCCATGAACAACCAACGCCACCAGAGTGCTACGCCTTGATCGCCGATGGTGATGTGCTATTGTGCTATGCAGCGAGAACCTCCATTCTTCAACGGAGTCGATAATAACGATGCCGAGGTGGGCTGTCCGTGTATGAACGCGTAAGAACTCAGCCGGTGGGACGATGCCATGAAACTGAATAAACGTCTACTTCTCTCTGAAGGGCGCCGCCAAGTTATGGTATGGGAACACCAGCGCGACTGCAGGACGCGTTCTGAGTTCAAGGTAAAGTTCGCTGCGACCTTTGGCCGACCAGTGGGGCGTAAGCTTCCAAGCGGAGCCTCGTCTGCGTGTTCGAGCACAGCGGTCTGGCGAGAACTTTACTAGATATATTGAAGATGGTCGTGGAAACTATGTAGGCGTGTCGACCCGTATATGCTGAAAGCTTGATAAAGTCAAGCTGTCGGGACCTATGTAAGCGTGTCGACCCGTCTATGCTGAAAGCTGATAAAGTCAAGCATATTTTAAAAGGCATAGATCACGACGCTTCCAAATGCTTTTTTCCAAGGACTTCAGCACGGTTGCCGATGTCGTCAAGCTGTGCCTAAGCTTTGATGAGCTGCGGAAGCACCGGGCCCTCAGTCGAGGATGTCTTGTACGGGATGGCTCTGGGTTGAGTTTGGCAACAATTTCCGCCTGATTCCGCGCTCATTACACAAATTAAAGACTTCGTGTGTGAGGAATCGGCTCGACTTTTGTGTCTCCTACTCTCCACGACAAAGTCTTTGTCCACGCTAGAGCCTGCCTTCAGAGATTTCATCTGGGGTCGCAATGCTGAAGCACTTCCACCGCCGCCTCTGCGGTACGTTCCAGTAGCTGCGCCAGTCACTTATGCCAAAGTCGGCACCAGGACATTGCAGCAGCCTGCCGTGACGTTCCAGCCGACATTCCCCGTCCTACCTCGGGTTCAGTCTTCGGTGTTTTCCCACCCTAGTTCGTGCCGCAACCTCGGAGTGTATGGCGTACACCGGACAATCGCCCCATCTGCTTTGCATGCAGGATGCTTGGCACGTTGCACGCTATTCTCGTCGTCCACCGTCAACCTGGAACTCTGCGGCTGCAGACTTTCTTCAGTCACCTCAAGTCCATGCGACATCACGTTCGTCGTTCCCGACCTCCTCTTCGATCCGCGCCACCTTTGCTGACCACCGCTCGCCATCACCACGCCGCCGTCGCTCGCTCTCCCGATGCGGCGCCGTCCTGGTCCCGGAGATTCAGAAAACTAGTCGCCGCAGTTCCTGAGGCATGAACTGCGTCCATGTCGAAAAGTCTAAGGCCTCATCCGCTTCCGTCCCCTACCAAGGTCATCAATGTTATTTTTAAGGCATTCGACATTAGCTCTGCTCGACACAGGAGCCGACATTTCCGTTATTCACGCTGATCTCTTGCCGTTCCCTTCGCAAAGTAAAGACGGCCCCTGGATGGACTATCGCTCCGACCCCACAAATGCACAATATATCGAAAAAATGGCTGCATCGCACGGCTCGGGTTGTTATTGAGGGTGTCGTGAAACCACATTCAGTTTATAGTGCTTCCGGCTTGCTCCCATGAAGTAATATTAATATGGGACTTTCTTTCTCGCAATAACGCAGTGATTCACGCGCACACGCACAAGCGGAACTTTCTGCCTCTCCTGACGCATTGTTTTACGACGACCATCCCATCCACGCTACTAAACTTTTCGTGGCCGAAGACACTCCGATTCCGCACTGTTCGTCTGTATGTGCGCTGTATGCTTTGCATCTGTGACCGACGCCATGGCGCTGTTTACGCCATTAACACGTTTCAACGCCGCAACAATTTTCGGCTGCCCTTTGCCGTTCTGCATTTCCACTGGATTGCACCCTCCTAAAGGCGAAACTCTTCGCAGTCTACAAATATTGACCCGTGACTTTGTTTTTAACGTTACGGATGGCGTGTCACCCGTTGACATCGACGGACAGGATCCGGGTTCGTCAGATTCAAACTCAACGACTGACGTTTTTGTGCCTCAGTGGATGCTACTCTAGACAGCATCCAACAGGCTCAACTTATGGCTCTACTTCAGTGAATTCCGTTTCGTCTTTTGATGTGCCACACAACGCGCTTTGGCTCACGCCCACTGTGCAGCAAACCATCGACGCTGGGAGCCATGCTCCCCTTAGGCAACGGCCATATCGCGTCTTCCCTTCGGAGCGTCGCATCATCAAGCAGCACGTTGACGACATTCTCCAGCATGGCGTTTTTCGAACAACAAGCAGTCCATGGGTCCTGGTATCGTCCTGTCGTTCTCGTCCGGAAAAAAGATGGCCCTTTTCGATTTTGTGTAGACTATAGCCGCCTCAACAAATCACGTGCATGGACGTCTATCCTCTGCATCGCAGCGATAATGCACTGGACAACTTGCAGGGGGGCAGAATTTTTTGTCGCTTGATTAAGGTCCGCGTTTTTGCAGGTTCCTATGGTGGACGATGATCGCCCGAAAACAGCATTTTTCACAGCTGATGGGTTGTACAGAATAATTGTCATGCTGTTAGGGGCTATGCAACGCCCCTGCAACATTTGAACGCATAAGGGACAATATTTGCGGGGCCTCAAGTGAAAGATCTGTCTTTGCTATCTCGACGACATTGTCATCTTTTCCGCCGACTTTGAGACGCACCTTCACCTTTAGGAGCAAGTTTTAACATGCCTTGCAATAGCTGGGCTCCAACTTTTCAAGAGCTGGGCTCGAACTTAACCTCGGAAAGTGTCGCTTCACCACCACAAAACTTAGCATATTGTGTCATGTCGTCTCCAAGGACGGTGTGATCACCGACCCAGCAAGCTTCGCTCTCGCCCCGAAGTCCCCAAGCCAACCAATATAAAATATTTTATGCGCTCTATGGGCTTTGCTTGTACTTCCCGCGCTTCATTTGCTACTTTGCTTCCATCATTGAGCCATTGACGAAGTCCTCGGTGGTGCCCGTGACTTGCCCGCCTGGTCTTCGGCCTTCGAACACGCGTTCCAGAATTTGTGCCGTCTCCTGACATCGCCCCCATAATTCGACAGTTCGACCCTACAGCGCCTACCGAACTTCATACTGACGCCAGCGGAGTTGGCCCTGGTGCTGTGCTTTGCCAACGTAAACAAGGTTTTGAAGAATATGTCATCGCCTATGCCAGCCGCACCCTAACAAGACAGAATCCAATTATACAGTTACCGAGAAGGAGTGCTTCGCCATTAGCTGGGCGCTTGCGAAATTCCGACCATATCTCTACGGCCACCCACTTGATGTGGTCACCGACTACCATGCCCTCTTCTGGTTGTCTTCTTTAAAAGATCCGGCAGGGCGTCTTGGGCAATGGGCGCTTCGCCTCTATGTTATGATATACGAGGTGAAATACAGGTCTGGTCAGAAGCATTCGGACACCGATGCTGTCTCCCACATCACCCGTACCTGCTGATCTATCGGACTCACCAGGTGACCTGTCTTCCCTTGCTGTGACTCAATATGGCAGCTGAGCAAAGGAAGGACCCATGAATTCTTGACCTCCTCACCTCGCTCACCAAATCTTTCCCAAGCCGTAACGACACGCGCTCTCCGTTGGCAAGCATCCCACTTTGCAGTACGCGATCCGCTGCTTTATCGACGCTACTACTTGTAATGGACCGCAAATGGTTGCTCGTGATTCCTCGACATTGGCGGTCCGATATTTGTGCCTTGTCTCACTCTGATCCCACGTGTTTGTCATGTCGGCCTACTCAAAACCTATTAACTTTTGCGTGTTCGTTACTTCTGCAGCGGGATGTACAAATTCGTGAAAAAATATGTTCGATCCGGCCAAGATTGCCAACGCCGAAACCCGCCCTAAACCTGCATTTGTGTGGTCGGTTACAGCCGCTGCCTTGCCAGTGAAACCATTTGACCATGTGGGCATTGATTTGTACGGACCGTTACCATGCATACCGCCGGCAACCGCCGGGATATAGTGGCCATCGACCACTTGACGCGCTATGTCGCCTCGTTTCTCCGGCGGCATTTTATACTTCATCACGGTGCGCCTAAGGAGCTCCTCAATGACAGGGGACGCGTCTTTCTGTGCGACGTCGCGGAGCTTCTCAAGGAATGCAGCGTCATCGATCGAACGAGCACTGCCTACCATACGCAAACAAATGGCTTCACAGAGCGCTTCAACTGTACCCTGGGGGACATGTTGTCCAAGTACGTGGCGTCTGACCATGTAACCTGGTGTGAGGAAAAGACCCAAGTTTCGTTTTTTTTCCTTGTGTGTTGTGTTTTTTTTTAATTATTACACGGTGACATGGCCCTGAGTGAACTCGAGCTACCAGTGCAGCACGGAAGAGAAGACGACGGGCTGTGGGCAGGTGGCGCGACAGCTGGGCAAAAATCGCGGGGAGAAGAACAAAGCCAGAAGGGCTACGAGTGAGACGTGCGAAGGGGCTCGTGCCGCGGAACCAGTGGTTGGGGAACGTTCCAGAGGAAGAGCTCCTGCCGTCGTTCCTGCTGTGGGCCTTCACCAAGGGCGTGCCTACCTCATCCGGTCCTGGTGGCTTGTTCCAGGACCAAGGGGCGGCCTGTCGAGCGGCTCCTGCCAGGGCGCAGTTGCCGAGTGCGGGCCTTGGCCGACGCTACCGAGGCGCTCATCTCCGGGGTCGTTCGTGGGACGTGGTCCTCGCGAGCTCAGCTGGGATCAGGCATCGGTGCGCTGTCCCGTGGCAAGCGCCGCACACGGTAGAGCAGCTGTGTGCCGGCGACGATCCAGTTGCAGCAGTCGTGCCACCCCTGCCCTCACTCACTTCGGCGGCCACATCAACGGACGACGACAAACCTGAGAAGGCGTCGGGACCTGTTCGTGAGACGACGCCTTTAATATTCTGAACCCTACTCGTGAGAAACGTTGGTGAGGGGCAGAATAGACAGTAGCTCGACCATTCCGAACTGTATTTTGTGGTCAATTGTCATGTGAGACTGACGCGAAATGCCTATGTGTTTTGTTTTCTCGCTCCCGTAACTCAGTACTTGTGGAACAGATAAACATCTCATTTTCTTTTTCCCTCTTCACAACGTCCCTGTCGCCTCCTTTCTCGTCCGACAGCACACGAAAGCGTGACGAACGTCCATTCACCATCACAATTTCTACAATTTCTGGCGTCCGCGACAGGGCGAATCTCTCTCGCTACATCTGAGAGCCTCGCGCTGCTCTTGTGTAAGGACGAGAATGGAGGAGAAGAGAACGTTAGTGGAGCTAGGAAAGGAGATGGGTCTGAGTGGAGAGGAGTGGCGAGCATGGGTGACCGATGAACAAAAAGATATGAGGGCGCAACGAGCAAAAGAAAGAGAAGAGGCACGCATAGTAGCACAGGCTGAGCATGAGCGAGAAATGGCTCGCATGGAGGTTGAGAGACTCCTGCTTGAGGAGCGACGCCGAGTTTCGGAGGCGCAGCGTCCGAGCGCAAGTTTGGTGGATGAGAGTGTAGGTTCCGGTCAGAGTTTTAAAAGCCCGCACAAGATGATTCCTCCCTATAATGAGGGTACGGATGAACTGGATGCATACATCCAGAGATTTGAAAAGGTTGCCACAAGCCAAGGGTGGCCAACCGACAAGTGTGCTTTGTCCTTGAGCTTATGCCTGACGGGAGAAGCCTTGACCGTGATCGGGCGGATGTCTGCTGAAGACAGCACGGACTACACAAAGCTCAAGCAAACGCTGCTCCAACGGTTCCGATACACGGAAGAGGGATACCGCTTGAAGTTTAGGGATG
This sequence comes from Haemaphysalis longicornis, assembly GCA_013339765.2. Taxonomy (NCBI): domain Eukaryota; kingdom Metazoa; phylum Arthropoda; class Arachnida; order Ixodida; family Ixodidae; genus Haemaphysalis; species Haemaphysalis longicornis. The sequence continues at coordinate 108,812,824 of CM023454.1, forward strand.
CGCGGCCCGAGAATGCCGAGACAGGTCGACAGTTCGCGGGACGTCTCTCTGGGTACTTCGACCATTGGCAAGAGCTGGCGAAGATTCCGAAGACTTACGACGCCCTACGAGACAAGATGATCTCCGAGCAATTTCTCAGGCGGTGCGACGAGAGGTTGGCGATCTTCCTGAAGGAGCGGGGAAGTAATAACTTGGACATGTTGGCGACAACAGCAGATCAGTACTTGGAAGCCCAAAAAATCGTGAATCTCACTCGAGGAAAGGAACAAAAAGGGAACCCGATGGTTGCTGCTAAAGCTGGCACCGCGAACGAAGGCAAAGGAAAGCCGCTTTGCTTTCTGAGCAACAAGCCTGGTCACCGAGCTTTGGATTGTTGGTCAAAATCACGAGCACAGAAGTTACCACCGTGCTGGAAGTGTAAGAGGACAGGACACCGACCAGAGAATTGCCCTGCAAATTCTTGAAAACGTGGGGAAGCATCATGCTCCGTCTTAGGACCCCAGAAAGCGGAGCATGACGAAACGATGGAGCCTGGGGATGACAAGCAACAGGTCAATCATAGACATGACATGTCCGATAGTACCCAAAACAGCACAATTTGCAATGGAGATTCGAAGCAATTACCGACAGTAGAGGGCTATCTGGAGGGAAAACCTGTTACTGTATTACGGGATACCGGATGTAATACTGTAGTAGTGAAACGGTCACTCGTACCAGACTGCAAACTGACCGGTAGCACCCGTACCATCACACTTGGGACCTTTTACTACCTTACGTGACGTACGCCTTTAACACCACCATCCAAGCAACGATGGGTTTTTCTCCGTATTTCCACCTGTATGGGCGTGAGACATCATGCATGCTCGACACCATCCTTCCCTACAGCCATGATGTATCTGAGTGCACGCCGATTTCTGAGGCTGCCAAACACGCCGAAGAATGTCGCCAGCTTGCCCGTTCTTTCACCACTGAAGAGCAGGAGCAATAAAAGTCCTTCAGGGCTGGCCAGCCCACACCTGACTTCGTTCCCGGTTCTCTCGTGTGGCTGTTGGGTACCCACCAGGACGCCTGGCTGTGCTCGACATTCCTGTACTAGCAGGGGCCGTACCGTGTTGTTGAACCCACTTCCCCGGTGAACTACGTCGTCGAGCCACTACCGCAATCCCAGGATCTCTGCCGCCGTGGACGTGACACAGCGCATGTTGCTCGTCTGAAGCATTAATACGAACTGCTCGATTCGCTATCACCTTGAGTCGACAGGATGGCTACCCTCTTTTCTGGGGGGGGGGGTTGATTGTAGTGAAGGATATTAGCTATGCTTCCCATTAGCATCACAGGCGTCATTAACCAGAAATAGACCATGTTGACCAGTCTGAGCCGCGTCCTAATCTGCAAAAAGACTGCCGGAAATCCTCATCGCCATCGCCTAGAATGACAGGGTTCACTCGAACCGCTTCAATCGGACTTCTTCGACGACTTTGTAGTCTCATTTTACGATTTAGAATTGCCAGTGCATGCAAAAGCAATTAATACCAATATATCCACCTTTCGACTACATCAGAAAGGCTTACAAGTTTACACACTAACTGCCGTTAAACGGTGTGTTGCAGGTTTTAGATCTTAACTTAGAATTTCATTAAGACCACAGGTGGTGGTGTTTTTTGCCCAGGGAAAAAAGCTCGGATGCCTTTCAGCTCTTCACACTCCAAGACAGTTAAGCGCGCAATTGCAGGTTTATGCATAGAGTCTGCACTCACCAGGTAGTGCTTTCATAAAATGCACCAATCCTTCCAAAAACTGGTGGAAAGGTTGATTCAGCAGGATTTTCATGCTCGGTCCACAGCGGTTGCTTATTCCTTGCTTGAGAAGATAAAAAGGGGCGTAAGAAAGGAAAGGGCGATGTGGTGCGCACGACAATAAAGCCTGAAGTGGTGCCTTACGTGCACAAGGTTTCCACGCATGAAGAAAGTGGCAAAGAAAACACGGCATCCCTGTTGTCTTCTCCACTCCCAGGAAGCTCTTTTCCCTGTTTCCTCGCATTTCTGCCGCGCAGAAGGGAGCATGCGATAAGAAGCACGCTAGGTCTTTTGCGAAATACTGCACCGGCGTGGTGTATAAGATTCCGCTGTCGTGCGGGAAGGCCTCTATCGGCCAGCAGGCCGGTGTAATAATGATCAAGCACGTGAGCATAAATTGGCAATAACAAACGGGGGGGGGGCGGAGGGGAGATAGCGCACTTGCCTGCACATCGCTATAACTGTAAGGATTGTGTCGCACGGCTAAATTAGATTAAGATTTTGGGCAGAAGCCACGATACCAACGCGCGTGATATACTGGAGGCTTTTTATGTCAAGAAATAAGGTACAGATTGTGTGAGGGATACTTCCCTTACTCTTTTTCTCTTCTAAATTGGAATTATTATCTTGTATGACGTAGTGTTAACGGCTGCGGTTATCTATGTGTTTGTTGCGATAATTGGTTGGGAGCTGTCCTTTAAATGGTTCATGCTGCGCCTGATTGATTCTGTTATTGTATAAATCCGAAGATGTATATTGTGAATAAATCAGTTGAAGTAGCGCCAGTCCTGTATGTTTTTTTAGGTGTGTCCTGTTCTATAAAGCGGTAGTCCCAGTTGTGATGATTTAGTTGGCGCTCACTTATCACACCAATTAACTCCTACACCGACACACGAAAGGATGAACAAGAATGCGCAAACTCAAAGGACAACAATTCCACAGCCTGCCCCTGGTCAGCACAATTGGGGACAGATTTTAAGACCAGACTTATTCAGTCGCACAACACTTCCTAAACGTGTCCAGTTCAGCACACTACACAAAACTTTCATGCAACACAAAACAATTGGCCGAAAAGAAGCCTTTACTAGATAGCAGTATGTCCACACCCTCTTATAACTCCTAATTTTCACTTGATGAGCTGAGGGACGCTGATTCCTCAAAACGTTAAACTATAGTGTCTTGCGCCGCTTACGGTCGTAACTTTTTTTCTTGTAGAACCATGAGCGTACGCCACTATCTTCTCAGCAGAAGCATGTTGCATAATATGACTGTTCAGCACATTCTTAAAAAAGAAACTTTAAGTCCGTCATCTTTACA